>JAVJAQ010000124.1:0-36935 GCA_032362365.1 Zygogramma bicolorata
TCTTCTGATTGTGGTGCTCGATGATTCCATTATACTTTATAGTTACACATACCTATCATTAGAGAGTTTGTAAATTAATTTCTCCTAGTCTCAGATTCCGGGGTCTTGTTTCTTTAGGTAGGACGGTAACAATTTTATTCCTTCCACCAACTTTAGCCTGAAATTTTTTGTGAAGGGAAGTTCCAATTATATACCGTGTGACACAGACTCATGGTACACCCCCGTTTTCTTTTTTGTTTTTCTAGCTATATTTTTGAAATTCGGAACATTGAATATGCTCACTGAACAGCATTTCTCGACATATCTGAAAGAAAAAAACAACTTCCAGTTTCTCCGGAAATGACATCAACTTTCGATTCTTGAATGGGACACCCTGTATATTGTTACATAATCGGTTAGGGATGATCATGAGGAATCCAACGATACCAGGTTTTATGGTGTTATCTCCGACGACGACGGAGATATCGCCATTTATTTTATTCATAAGCTCAATGAGTGGGAGAGAGAATTGGATTGACCCGCCAGGAAAAGTTTCTCTCTCCTACTCGTTGAGCTTATGGATAATATAAATGGCGATATCTCCGCAGTCATTGGAGATAACATCATCAAACCTGGTATCGTTGGATTCCTCATGATCATCCCTAGCCGATCATGTAGCAATATACAGGATGTCCCATTCAAGAATCGAAAGTTGATGTCATTTCCGGAAAAATTGGAAGTTGTTTTTTTCTTTCAGATATGTCGAGAAATGCTGTTCAGTGAGCATATTCAATGTTCCGAATTTCAAAAATATAACTGGAAAAACTGTGTCACACGGTATACAGACAAGTTCGGAAAATCACAGTTAATTTTTCCTTCTGATGAGCGTTTATTATCTATTATTCTCATCGTAATACTTTTGTTCCGTGAATGAAATAAAAAAAGTTTGGAAGAAAATGCTGATTCAACTCTAACAAACATAATTTTAAAAAAACATTATATTCATTAAAGAAGGGAAATGAGTATTAGATCCGTTATTAGTTTTTTCTGAGAAGGCAAAAACAATGATTCACTATGAAAATATGTTATTACTTAGTAGATGTTCAGTATATTTTTTTTATGAAGTGGAAAATTTCTGATTCAGAGTTCCTTCTGATCTACCTTTACTTATGTGTATATTATGTATGTAAGGGACGACAGAATTTAGTACTTTCTTCCGGCATAAAGAGTTATTTCATTGAAAGGGTAATTTTTTTACCTGTCAACAGAGATAAAATGTCAATTGTTCTTTCTATTACTGGAATAAGGCTTATTCTCCATTCTTTTCCTATGAACATTCATTTTCGAGAATGACGGAAAAAATAACGACGCTGAGTTTATACAGCATCCTCTATAATATTGTTACGAAATGTCCTAGCGCCGGCTCTGTCGGTCATAAACGCAGAATAATATGAGAGGTCGAAGAGCGGATGTCACTTTCCCAGGAACTCGTAATTCACATGGAGAATTCGATACACATCATCGAGGCCTCTCTCGAATATTCTCCATAGGAGTACGCAGGTATAAAAGGAGACACTTCATCGCAGAAGTGACAGTTTATTTGCAAAGCAGAGTTGAGTGGCGAGAGTTATTCAGAGCTAAGTGGAGTGGAGTACATCAGATAGTTATTCAGAGCTAAGTGGAGTGGAATTGATCAGATAGTTATTCGGAGCTAAGTGGAGAGAGCTCTGGTATTGCTGAGTGCGGAAGACGAAGTAGAGAATTTTTATTTCAGAGAGTTTATAAGAGTGTTTAGTACAGAGCGTTGGATAGTTATCGGAGCAGTTTAAGTGTTTTTATTGTATTGTATTGTGATAAAGAGTTGTAATAAAAGTACTGAAGTGTTGTTTGGAGTTTTAATCAACGAACCCAAGGACAGATCTTAACAATATTTCCGATTGAATCCAATAAAAACTACCCTAGACGATCGAATCATTTGATGAGATAAATGACGAATGTGATTCGAACACGGATATGCATTCACAGTACTTCGCTTTGTGCTCAATAGAAATTTCATCACAGGTGAAACTGCTGGTCCGAGGTGGGATTGAATTAAATACTCATGAATGCGGACGGGTATATCGACTGATAGAGTGCAGAAGCTTGTAGGGCTTGATTGCATCATTATTTTCCAAACTGATTCTGTATGCAGGCATATCGAATGATGTGCATGGTACAAAAATTGATCCGAAGTGTCTATCATTCCTTTTAAATCATTGTGAATCTATAAAAGCTTAATCTTTATACAATTCATCCAGTTCAGGTTGGTTAGATCCTACTGACTCATAGTAATCCCATATGAACCTTAATACACTCGAGTATTCGATTAAGTAATATGAAAGTTGCATATAAAACATCTTACAGATTACAACAGCTTCTTGGTAACCCAAAAAATAAATTAGTAGGTATACTCGGAAAAGTCGGGAATTTTCGAAATCAGTTGTCAAGATTGCAACAACAAATACATTGGCCAGAACCGACGAGCTATTAAAACCCGTTTCAAAGAGCATGTTGCACACATGAAATACGGAAGGGTAGAAAAATCCAGTGTCGCCCAACGCCCAACACGCTCTAGACAATGACCACTGGTGAAAGCAATCTTGAACTGATCAAGCATGTGCATGACACAAAACTACTCGATGCAAGTGAGAGTCTAGAAATAGCAAATAGTGAAAATAGCATGAATTGTGACAAGAGACCTATTCCTTTCCGCCCGCTTTTCATTTATCGTTGAGAAGGTAATCAGAATAATCAATCATAACAGATAACGGACCAATAAATTGTGACAAGAGACCTATTCCTTTCCGCCCGCTTTTCATTTATCGTTGAGAAGGTAATCAGAATAATCAATCATAACAGATAACGGACCAATAAATTGTGACAAGAGACCTATTCCTTTCCGCCCGCTTTTCATTTATCGTTGAGAAGGTAATCAGAATAATCAATCATAACAGATAACGGACCAATAAATTTGGCAGGTAGTCACTGCACTAGTTCATTATCGAGAAATTAATTAGAATAATTAACAGTAATAAACAAAGTATAACTACTTCTCTTTGGGCTTGAAGGCCGTCGTTCTTTGGAATTTCTTCCTGACGTTTCGCTAGCGCGAGGGGCCAGCTTCTTCAGAGGCTTATTCATCTCCGATCTCTCGATTTCTCAAGGCGTATTTATATTGATGCAGGTAGTCTGGAGTGTTAATTACTTCTGTCGGGTTCGGGGAATAATCATCATTATTAGTTGCCGCACTACCTGCTGTGATTTTATTAGTTATTCTTGATTTCTTCAGAATCGGATTCCAAATTATGTTTAGAGTCAACGCTTCTTCCTTTCTGTTAAAATTGTCCGCATGTTTTTGGATCTCTATTGCCTCCCGTACCAGTCGGCTATGGTAACCCTGGTTGGGGGCAATCAGTGTTGCATTTTCGAACAGAATCCTGTGGTCGCCCTTACTCATTGCGTGTTCCGCCACCGCCGATTTGTCGGTTTGCCCCAGCCTGCAGTTCCTTTGATGCTCTTTGAGCCTTGTACCCATGGATCTTTTCGTGGTACCGATGTAAACCTTCCCACAGGTGCACGGTATGCGATAAACCCCTGCCGCTGACAGTGGGTCTCTTTTGTGTTTAGCCGACCTGAGGCTTTGTTGGATCTTCTTGGTCTGCTTGAAAACCGTTTTTATGTTATATTTCCCCAAGAGTTTTCCAATTCTGTCAGTGACCCTCGGGATATATGGTAGATATGCATTCGCAACTACCTGAGAGTCCTCCCTGTTATGAACCGTGGGACTCTTCGTTTCATGGCCCTGTTGTTCTCAGATACACTGTACCCATTCGACCTCAACGTTACTTGAAGATGTTCCAGTTCCTGCTTTAGATGTTCTGGTTCACAAATTCTTCGAGCACGTTCAGTTAGGGTAGATATGACTCCTCTCTTTTGACTGGGATGGTGGTTCGATAGTGCGTGCAGGTACCTATCCGTGTGCGTGGGTTTCCGGTATACTTACCGAGTACCGAAACTTTATCCACTTTATCAAATTATCTAGTTTTGGTCTCAATTTCTGAACTGCACTCGTATAGTAGTCTCAAGAATAGGATTTGTAATGCTACTGTTAAAATTCCGATATTATTACCGAATTTTTTTTATATAATATGCTCAAATTCATGAGATTTAGACATGTTACTGACTTGACATTTGTCAAAACAAACGTAAACATCCATGGCAGTCTAGAAAAGTGCATTGCAAAATATTTTCGCGAATGATCTATTCTGATATTAATAAAAAAACCACCTGCTATATGAACCATAAATTTAATTGGGCGCTAATGGTATGAAATCGAACAAATAATTCTCTCTAAATTGGAAAAAAAGTACGTGAACTGTAGTTTACCACACACGAGGACCGTTAATTGCTGTGTTGGCAGACTTTATTGCTGATAACGCGAATTTAAAATTTCGACAACGACCGGCTGATAACAGGGGATTTCCTCCAATTGGATCATAAATTTCGGGCACTCTCATGAAACAAAGGCAGCTGTTTTTCCGATATTCATGCTCATTCAGTAGGAGAAAATTCCGTATTATCGGTGATCCACTAACCAGTAATGGACAAGTCTTATATATGTTCCCATTGAGCTGTGAGGATCTTTATTTTCTACCACCCTTTTGAGACAGACAGAATTCAATCTGAAGTGGCCTATTCGTATGTCCTTCAACTCTGAATGAAAACCAACCATTCAATGACTTTATAAACTCATCACCTTGTTCGGTTCTGAGGAAATAACGATATTTGCTCATCCATTGTCCTTTATATATATATATATATATATATATATATATATATATATATATATATATACGATAGATGTATTAGTATTATTAGATCGACACGAGAGGGAGTTGGTCTGGGATCTGAAATTGAGGATTGGAATTTTTTGGAATCGGTGTCACTACTACTATTAGTAATGGATAGTCGTTTATTTTAATTAAGTTTATTTTAATTAAGTTTGCGAATACTGTTCAAAAAGGTGCTGTTCATTCCGTGTGGGTCACTGATAAAAAGAGGAAGATTTTGAGAAGAGATTTGAGCTCTTTTCAAAGTTGTTTTGAATGCCTTCCATGATGAAGAGCAGTGAAAAAAGCACGTTTCTCATTTCTTTGAAGTGATCCCAGTCCACTTCTCCTTTGGTTTTCCTAAATTTACCATTGGCCTTATCTCTCGAAGTCATCATCATTCGTAAGCCATGCTGCTTTCGTTTTAGCTATTCTAGCTATTTTAATGGGCATGTGTTTGTTAAACAAGAAAGTCAGTTGTTCGTTTAGGTATTGCACTTTTTCATCAATATTATGGAATAATAGTAATATGTTTTCAAGAGGAAGGCTTATCAAGTCTGAATGGAAATGTGATTGAAATTTTTGTAGTTTCTATAAGTTTAAAAAAAAGGTTTTCATTTTGGTTTGACAAAACTTATACAGCATTGAATGAGCTCGTGGTCAGATAGATCTAGACCCCCTAATGATGTTGCGATTATTTGATCTGGGTTACTTGTTATTATGAGATCGATTAGTTATGCCAACATAATTCAAATTCCCTTATTGTTGAACTGTTTATTCAATATAACCTGCTATTAAAATTCTATATTGCACCTTACAATATGCAGTTGGAATTTATTATCGATAAGTACTGGACCGATATTTAAATTGAAATATAGATTTTTCTACTGCAATAGTACAAAACTGCACCATCTTAACTGTTTTTGACAAAAAAAAAGAGAACATTGTATTTCTTCAATTCTATCTCCTTAGATGACAAAACAATGGCTTAATGGGGAAGATGACCCAAAGCTTTTAGTAGGTGGCAGCACGACTGCATGTGCCTAACGAGTGATTTTGCAGGTTATGTTTTATTTTTATTTTAATGAATATTTTCAAAAGATACTCAAGAATCATAAGGATGTTTTCTCCAACCGATAGATATGGATGTTTGTCTGTACCAGAACTGAGAAGTTCGTTGAGGGAACGTGGTGGATCCCTCAAAGGAAAAAAAAGATATGAGTGAAAGGTAAAAAATTCAAACTGATTACAGAGGTGTTTCGTTAAAGATCATCATAATAACCATCTACTAGCCCTGCTACGTTCTTTTGAAAGTGACTGGAGCATAATCTAGAATGTTCAGAAGCCTGAAAGCTCTTTCTTTTTAGGGCTAATTCCCACTGCTTTTTCAGTTTTGTTTCTTTTGGAAATAAATGCGTACTTACATTTTTACATCCGAATGCACTACATAAGACCATTTTATGTCAATTTCAAATCTTTATATTCTTAATTATTGCAAAGAAGGGACGTTTAATGTTTTGAATTGTTGTCATTTGACTTGAGAGGTTGTCGAAGGTACATGCAGTGGTGGCCCTCCTAGTGGTAGAGTTATGCAGCCGTCATCCCCATTGTGTTACAGTTGTTATGATTATACAACATATCAGGTCTCCCATGGAATGTTAGAAATAATAACAAAATTTCAGAATTCACTTTTCGAAACTGGAATGGCCCGAACTTTTATTACCAATCGTTGAAACGTCCCGCAAACCTACATTTCCCGGTCGAAATCCCAGTACGAATTCGAATCGAATATGACTGAATAGCGACCCTAATGAGGCGGCGGTGGTTGCCGGCATATTTTCTCGCAATTTTGACCCCGTTAGAGCAAAGTGGCAATTGCCGTTTGAATTATTCAAAGTTCTCCTTTCAGCTGGAAGGTGTTCCCCGATTAGGCTTGACGAGGGGCCAGGTTGCGGTCAAACTGTTCCAACGATTTCTATCTAACGGAGTTCCGGAAACAGAATTCACCGTGATTATGGTTCATTGGCCAATCGAAGCTGGCTGTGACTTCTGTTTCACGGATTTGTGATGTTGAACGATGTGTTTGATTTAGTCCGGAGAGCAGGAAAGCCTTGTTCTCTTGTTTTCAATT
Organism: Zygogramma bicolorata; assembly: GCA_032362365.1. NCBI lineage: Eukaryota > Metazoa > Arthropoda > Insecta > Coleoptera > Chrysomelidae > Zygogramma > Zygogramma bicolorata. The sequence continues at coordinate 6,979 of JAVJAQ010000124.1, forward strand.
TTTCAGAAGTGCCAAAATAATCGCAAGCATGTTTTTGTTAATGCAGAACAGGAAGTAACTTCTTAACCTGTCTCATGATGCACTTGATTAGTATATAACTCAAAAATAATTAGAAAATATCTACTTCCAAATGAGTAAAAGTGATTCAATAACATTGTATGCCTTCCTACCTATTCTACCATTTGGAATGTACTATTTGAATCAGATTTTTAATCAATTCGAAATCCACTAGCAATAATGAGATGAATGTGAATATTTCTTTCACTTCCAGATCAGTGGGATCCAGAATACAAATATAAATATAATATTTATAAATTGTTAGAAGTTTCCGGGCTTCTGAGCCGTGGTCTGCAGGAATTTTGGCCTGACGATTCGTCTGCATCTGCGGCAGAAATTCTCAAAAGCGATGCAGCAATGGTCGAAGTATCCTCTCCCATTGCGAGGCTTTGATTGGATATGGTTCAGATGACGTTTCATTATTTATCGGACCTAGAATTGGACTCTCAATTAACTCTATTTTCCGGAACCGTTTTTTCTTTAATTGGAAGGATCCGTGTATATTGAACAGCGGCCAGCCATGTTCTGTGGATGTTTTGGAATCTCTTCTTTGCGGTTGAAGTTGTTTTATCCTTGTGAATTTCTAAAGCCTCAATTTCAGATCCCAGACCAACTCCCTCTCGTGTCGATCTAATACTAATACATTTATCGTATATATATATATATATATATATATATATATATATATATATATATATATATATATATATATATATATATATATATGTATGTATATATAAAAGTGGATTATTATAGCGACTGAAACGTACAATTAGTTAAACTACAATTATGATAAGAAATTCCATGGCCGCTTTAAAAAAGCCACAAGCTTGTAATATCTGCTTATGTCATGATTATTTATGTTCATCGTCGACTTCAACATAGAGTAATTCGACCTAAGCATTGACGATTTCCATATTTTGGAATTTTCTTCAAAGTATGCAGAAGCACTTTTTCACTGGTCTCCTTGCCACTGACATTTTTCTGATCACACCATTTCAAGAAACGATCGGATGAAAACTCGTACTGTCGCTTTGACTTACTAGGCAATAATTCAAAAGCAGCTTTATTGCCTGCTTCTTCAATTTCCGGCGGTAGAAATTCATTTTCTGGATCACTTTCCATCGAGGAACGAAGAAACGAGAAAGAATAATTCGTGATTTATTGACGTGAGTTGTCAATAAAGACAAATTAACAAATTCTTTTTTAGATTACCTTGGCAACTTGTTTCATGAATAGATTAGATGAAATTGGATTCAAAGCTGATAATCTCGAGGCTATTATTTTATCCATTAATTAATGTAAAATTATGCATTAATTTGGACCTCAAAGGGTGTTTGTAGAAAAAATAGTATATGATATACCTGCTAAAACTGATTTTATTTTATTTGCAGGGATGGAACAACTCCGCCTTCGGCCTTCTCACAAATGAAATATCACTTTTAGCACTTACTCATAAAAACAATTTCATTGCCAAGCACGAGATTTATTGCAACAACAGCGGCAATTCCTTATCTGACCACGATCCTTCATCGAAACTTTCAAACTACCATCTCTCGGAAAGTTCTTAATGCTTCGGATATGGCGGCAGAGCCCCAGGTAGCGTAGAGTCTTTTTCAGACTAGTTTCCGCTATATTGAATCCGAATTGAAAACGCCGACGGGGAGCTTCGGATTGATTTCGGGAAAGTGTGATTGGATCATTTTTCTAGTTTATGCCTTCGCAGTATCGAATGATTATTCATCAATTTTCCGAGAAAGTTGGCCCAAGAAATCGTTATATCCGAACAGGGATAGAGAGGTTGTGTACCGAGTGTTCAGATGGTAGAGACCGAATAGCAAATGCCACTAATATCGACGTTTCGATCACTCAGTTGGTCATCCTCAGGGCACTGAATTATATATTATGACACAAGGCCCAAAGGTGACCAATGAGGGGATTTATTCATTTCGACCATTTCAAGAAAAATGCGTTTGGAAATATTTTTTTCTGTACGTGAAATTTTAATATTGGGGTAATTTGGTTTATGTCCTGTTAAATATGCCAAAAAAATATCAAAACTAAAAGAACTTGAATACCAAATTGAAAGATGAAACTGACACTACAAAAAAGTCAAATTTAATTTATAACATTCCTTGTAGCAATTGTGACCTAAATTATATTGGAACAACGTCTAGGATTCTTAATGATAGAATAACATCTCATAAAAGTGATATAAAACTCAATAAGAAATCATGTGCATTAGCACAACACTCTATGGAAACAGGACATAAACCAAATTACCCCAATATTAAAATTTTACGTACAGAAAAAAATATTTTCACGCATTTTTCTTGAAAAGGTCGAGATAAATAAATCTTCAAATTGTATGAATGAAAGAAATGACATTGATAACCTCAGCAACATATACAGTACTTTACTGGAACCACATCAAAAACGTAATAATTAAAATCTTCTCAATAAATACATTTCTCTGTAGAATTAATGATCAAATCAACATAGACGTGAAAAATGACATATATGTGAAGGTATGACATTTGTCAAAAAAAAAACAAATTTACAGACATGTATACATATTTTTTATCCATTTATGTTCAATTCAATACTTTTACACCATTTTCACTGTAAGTATAGTTAATAATGTTGATGAAAAAAAAACAATAAATTATAGGCCCTGAAGAAGCTTCACAATAGAAAGCGAAAGCTTGGCGAAGTAAAACAGAGACTTTTCATTTGGACTGACTGAGAGACCTCGCTATTTATTTCACTGTACATTTCTCCAGTCGCTATAATAATCCACTTTTATATATACATACATATATATAATATATATATATATATATATTCTTTCTCGTTTCTTCATTCCTCGATGGAAAGTGATCCAGAAAATGAATTTCTACCGCCGGAAATTGAAGAAGCAGGCAATAAAGCTGCTTTTGAATTATTGCCTAGTAAGTCAAAGCGACAGTACGAGTTTTCATCCGATCGTTTCTTGAAATGGTGTGATAGAAAAATGTCAGTGGCAAGGAGACCAGTGAAAAAGTGCTTCTGCATACTTTCAAGAAAATTCCAAAATATGGAAATCGTCAATGCTTAGGTCAACGCTTAGTTGATGTTGAAGTCGACGATGAACATAAATAATCATGACATAAGCAGATATTACAAGCTTGTGGCTTTTTTAAAGCGGCCATGGAATTTCTTATCATAATTGTAGTTTAACTAATTGTACGTTTCATTGAATGAACACTTCATTTTGAATTATGTTTTTATATTTTCTCTACAAATGAATCACTTTCAGCACCAGTGCTAAAAATGAATTACTTTTAACACCGGTGTCATAAAAGGGCATTTTAGACACTAACAGCATGTGTCAAAAATTTTACTTTTACTGACGTTTGCAGAAAAACATATATTTTCACTCAAGGAATTTCTCAAAGCGAAAAATGTAATTGAAGTTATTTTTGAATTGTTAGAAGTTTCCGGGCTTCTCAGCCGTGGTCCGTAGGTTTTTGAGTTATTTTTTATTTTTATGGGGATACCTAAACAATGTCCTTTCCAAAAGTGAGGTGATGCTACATCGAGTAGAGATATGGAACATTATTTCAGATTCTGACGTAAATATTTTTTTTTCGATTATTTTCCTCAATGCGGATAACCCATGAAAAAGTTGAAGGCTAGACTAATTTCACAGCATTCTACAGCGATTCTTTCGGGTCACTTTTCAGGTACTATATTGTTCCTGTGTTCGATTTTGAAGTTTTCTGAAATAATCTGAACATATATCCCTCCTACACCAAGCTAAGTTGATCACAATGCGTGCATTTCGAAATTTTGATTTCAAGCAAACTCTTCCTTGTATAAAAGTTTGAGCTGAAATCCCTCGACTTGCGGTCTCGAGATTTCATCAAATTATAATACACTCAAGTCATTTGCTGAGATCAGTGATAATCTCTCATGGGAAAACCATGTGAGATCGATCGCTAAAGTTGTTTCCCAGAAACTTGGATTTCTATTTCGTGCGAAGAAATACTCCACTTCTCGATGCTTCTAATGATCTACAAGGCTCAGATACGACCTGTCATGGAATACATTTCTCATGAGTGGAGTTCGGAACCAAAACATTCATCGAGGCTTCTCGACTCTATTCAGAGAAAGGAAATCCGTCTTATGGGTGATTCATCGCTCACAGACTCGCTCACTTCATTGGAGCATCGTAGAGGGGTCGGAGACTTGTCTCTCTTCTATAGATATTTTCATGGTCGGTGCTCTTCTGAATTATTGTTATCAATCGTTTCACCCTTGGCAATATCTACACGGATGACTCAACGAGTACGGAATTCTCAGTCCTTTGTTGTAAATTTGGAGACCTGTCGAACCTCTCTTGCTCGGGGATCTTTTTTCAATAGAACCGCTGAGCCTTGGAACTCCTTGCCGAAAGAGGTTTTTCCTGAGGCTTACAAACTTCAAAAATTCAAAGTTAGTGTTAATTCGTATCTTCTGTCCTTTGATACGAGCAGTGTTCTTTGAACAGTACAGGTCTTTCCTTTCTTGTGAATCTGCATATAAAATTTGAATTAAAATTACTATTGTTATTACACCTGCTTTGATCGCAACCAATTATTATGTGACCCAGATTAAGTATCTCTTTTTTTTTTCGATTACAGAGACCTCGGGTTTCTCGATGATGACTCCAGCATGTGATCCGAAACGTCAAATATTCAAAATTTTGCACACGAATTAATACCCGAAAAGTATATATTTGGGGGTAATGAAACAATGTAACAGACATTATTGGTTGAGAATTCCTGGACCACTTACTGCCACTTCGAAAAAATGAATCCTAACTAATTTGCACTAGTCTGACATTTTTGGCATTGTATTAAGAGTTCGAAAACATATCAATTTTCACCAATGAATAATATATGAACCTTGAATGAAACAAAACCGTTACACGTGTTCTACTATACAATATATTCTTCACATAACGTACTATTAGATTAATATAACATAACACTACATGTTACTGAGTCCTCTTAGTGATTTTTTGGTTGAAGCTGTAGATTGAAGAGCAAATAATATCGAGTGCATCATTCTTGTTTTATTTATAACCACAGTAAATTGAATTTTTCATTACGTTGTTCGTTCCCTTATCGCACTCGGTCTCTGTCGTTTGGGATCCATAAAATCCCTAAAAAAACATTCGTTCACAAATTTTCCCGGTGTTCCTCTAAATTTTTTATTGCAACAAGCGAAAAAAGGAAATGACACGTTAACTGTAAGTAACGTTAGTGATAAAAGAGTGAAGTTAGCGCACTTTGCGAGATGATTTCAAGTTTTACCAGCTATAAAATATCATCGTACTCTGTGAATGAGTGAAAGGTTAATTATTTGATATTTTCTACACACTTTTGTCATTGTCCCTTCAACGTTATCTTCAGAACTAATACCAATACGGATTGCTTTTAGAAGAAACAGTGTTTATGACTCATGATCTGTATTTTAATAATGTATTTTCCCAAATAATGCACAGGAAAGTCATATTGTTTATGCCAAGAACAAGCCACAGGGTCTCCATACTTGGATCGAAAAAAACCAAACCACCAAACTACAATAATTTCTCTCGAAACCAAATTTTGAACCCACATTTTGAACCCACAGATGCAGCAACTTTTCGGGGTAGATTAAAAATCTGCCCTTCATAGATTCTAATATTAATTCTAATTTTTTCATATTGTGGTAGGTTACAAACCCAGAAAAGTACGTAGTAAATCAGTTTAGTGTTACGGTAAATGATATCTAGAAAAAGTTTCAACTTCCACACTAAAGAAGTCAATCTCTTCGTTTATTCTCCTCCGCAAGGAAAAAATGTGAAGAATTTTCAAGTGGAATTGGTTATCCTTCTTACCCATATTCAACTAGAATCTGCTGGCGAGATTGATCTCAAAATAATAAAAAATAAAATTCATAAAAATAACGAAAAACATTGACTCTGGTATCCACCTTCTGAAAACACCTCGTATCTCATAAGACGAATTTACGAGAAGCCTATTCTGTCAGTGAGATTTAGGAAAGCTTTTCCAAACTACTGATGCCACATAATTTCGATCTCAAATCTTGTTCCATCGTGATTCAATGCAGTAAAATGAAATCAAGCTGGTGGGTGTAATGAAATAGGATATATCCAACCATTCGTGTTGTCAATAAAACGGGTCATCAACGAAGTTTATTTCACTCGACTAATTGAAATCAACATTCTCGATTAACGTATGGATATCAGTAAGTTTAACTGTTATGGTTGAATGCGTCTGTTGTTAGCACATCCAATAGAGAATGAAATGCCAGTGGCATATTTTTTTGGCATATGTTGTGGCACTTTTGAGAGTTGATGAAAAGGTCAAAGATTGAAGAGAAAAATAATTCATTAAAGACATTTATTTATTGTTGAAATATTGAAACCTTCAATATTCTAATTATTATTATGATGGTGGAAACAAATTTGTCTTCATTCCATAGTACTTGACATGCTATACCTTCATAATAATATGTTCCTCTATAGTATCTTGATGTGCAGAAGGTCATTTCTGCCTTTCTACAAGCTCTACAAATAATCATTCCATCCTGAAAATATAAAAAATTAAAATGTCCCGTAAAAAACACGTTATGATACTGTCGCAACTCGGTACTCGCTTGGCCTTTTACGAGAGGATTTTTCGCTGTTTCACCCAACTTTCATTCATCCGAATAATGAAAGAAGTCATTTGAAAACTTGATTGAATATTTATAAAAAAAAGAGAAAATATGCTCGAAAATGAACTGACACTGAATAGCTAACGAGAAATACAAAAAAACACCAAAAACTTACAATATATTGCTAACCAGCAGCATTGTCAAGAAGAAGATGTGCTGCATTCTCAAAAATGTTCTGGAACCATTTCTGAAGAGTGATCAATGAATACTGACTGATTTACGGAATACCGAATCTTGACCTCCCTCAATATTCATAAAGATTCATATGCTGAGGTGTAAGATGTAAGTAGGGTGTAATGCTTAGCACGCATCCGTGCAAGTTTGCGAATTTGGAGATTGTTTTATATTCCTATATCCTGTAATCGTATCAATTTGATGTCTATGAACTTGGAGTATTAAAATATGGAATTGTAAATACTGAGTGTTTCTGTTTTAGAATATTGAAGTTGAGGTTGAAACATCTCTCAATTCATGTATTTGTTTGAATGGATTTGGATAAATTAATTACAAATTTGACAATACTTTTTCTATTCCTACTATCTTGAACCGTTCACTACGTAGTTGACAGCTGTTAGGTAATGATTGACTTATTAGTAAGTGGTTTAGATCCAATAACTTCACACGCCGTCTGACTGAAACAATGATCAGCGCCTTCTGTGATTGTCGACCCTTAGCTTCCGAAGCTCACGCGGAAAAGCAAAAGTTACATTTCTGAATTTCTCTTCTATATTGTGTTCTGAAATTTGTATACATCAATTCAGGATCAGAAGTGGAATTTTTTTTTCAATGTCATTGATTATTCATTTGTTATAGTGGATTATACCACGATTCAATAATTCTTGAGGAATTTTCACGAACCGAGCCTCGTCAGCGGCGAAGGACTAATATTCCGAGATAATAATAGTCATTATTGCTACTTTATTCGCGACTGATTCATTCATCATAAATAAATGATTCTTCAGTTTCATTCATCTCAATACAAATACACTAACACTACCTACGCGTTTGACACTGACGCTTTGGAGCATGCTTATATCGTTTCCATGGTAATATTCAATTATAGAAATTCTGTTATAGGACTACAAGAGGGAATAAAGCCTTAAACTGTCAATACCTCGCCATTATTTCCTAAGGAAATGATATATGGCATTATACTGCAGAAACCATAAGTATAATACTTACATTATGTATTGTGAATAAAAGATTATTTCAATGCCTTAACTTTCATTTCCATCAAAAACTTCTACTGTCAACTCTATTTTGAAGCTTCATTATCTTTAGTATAACTACTTCTCTTCGGGCTTGAAGGCCGTCGTTCTTTGGAATTTCTTCCTGACGTTTCGCTAGCACGAGTGGCTAGCTTCTTCTATGATGACTACCTAGTCATCGGAGATGAATAAGCCTCTGAAGTAAGTGTTTTTTGTATTCCTCGTTAGCTATTCAATGTCAGTTCATTTTCGAGAATATTTTCCATTTTTTTATGATGAATTTTCAATGAAGTTTTCAAATGAGTTCTTTCATTATTTGGATGAATAAAAGTTGGGCGAAAACAGCGAAAAATCCTCTCGTAATAAGCCAAGCGACTACCGAGTTGCGACAATATCTCTATAAACAATGATACATGCGAATCTATCGACTCATTTATCAACGCATCCAATATCAACCAAATCGCTTCGCAAACGTCTCTCGGCGCCACCAGATGGCGCACTCCACACGTCGCGAACTTCGACCTCCGTAAATCCGGTCGAGCGACACTTGCTCTGCGCTAATTACAGCTTATTAATTGCATAGCAAGCCGTCGTGTGTAGCTGCAATTAGTGCGAAACGTCCGGATGACTCTGCATGGAGTTCTCCTGCATGTGTTTGTCTGATCCAGGGAAGATTGAAATGTGCATAAAGTATGAGGGGATAGTCGGAAATGTTACGGGGGAGGGTCTCTGTGGTAAACGCTTGACTGATTGATGTACAGGGTGTTCTGGTTTGAATAATCCCACTCCAACATCTGAGTTGTATCATTTCGGCCAAATTAGGTTAGTTTGTGGATGAGCAATTTGGTCAATACGATGGATATAATCTGTTTTGCCTTACGTCAACAATTCAATAATTGTGCTCCCCGGCAAAAGTATGTCACGTGCCATAACAAAAAAGTTTTTATATTGAGATTCAGAGTGTTCTGAAATAATATTCAATTTTTTTCGTTAGGAAACTACCACAGTTTGAAAAAAATCAAGAATTGATATAGAAGTAGAAGGGTACGTAAGTTCGCCTATCATAAAAATACAAGGATATATATATATATATATATATATATATATATATATATATATATATATATATATATATATATATATATATATATGATGAGCTGTTGAAACTCTAGACATCACCTAGAAGATGAGAAGATAGCAAGTGAGACATTGCCGAAACGTCGTGATAATGATTCTTCAGAGGATGTATTACGGCTCCATTTTCAAGACTTCTTTGCGACTTGGTGCCGAGGTCTAAGTCTTCTTAACACCCAGCTCTCATCTTGACAAATGAAGACTGTCAAGTTCATTTATTTCAAATAGTGAAGGTGTCACTCGAAAGAAGTGGCTTTAGGGGGTTAAGTGGAAGAACAAAGCTGTGGTGTTTTGCACATCAGATTAAATATTCGCCTTTCAGTAAACTATCGATTTTTTGTTTTCCAATAAAGACTATTATTTTTATTATATTGCTTACCTAGGCACATAAACGAATTTGTCTATTATTAGGATGAAATGTTTCACAACAAAAATTAATCATGGTTCATGAATTTTTTCGTTATGTTCAAATTGCCATATATATTTGCAGTTAGAACTGACAATTATGTATAATTGCCAGTCAAAATTGGCAATTATACAAAATTGTTAGTTCTAACTGGCAATCATACATAACTGTCATTTCAAACTGGCAATTATAGATATGATTGGCAGTTCGAATTGACAATTATGTGTAATTTTCAGTTCGAACAGTTTGAACTGATAATTATGTGTAATTGTCAGTTCAAATTGGAAATTATACATAAGTATCATTTCAAACTGGCACTTATAGATGTGATTGCCAGTTTGAACTGACAATTATGTATAACTGTCAGTTCAAACAACCCATAAGTGTCATTTCAAACTGGCAATTATAGATATAAAGGCCAGTTCAAACTGACAATCATGTATAGTTGCCAGTTTGAACTGACAATTATGTATAATTGTCAGTTCAAACAACCAATAAGTGTCATTTCAAACTGGCAATTATAGATATATAAAGGCCAGTTCAAACTGACAATCATGTATAGTTGCCAGTTTGAACTGACAATTATGTATAATTGTCAGTTCGAACAACCAATAAGTGTCATTTCAAACTGGCAATTATAGATATATAAAGGCCAGTTCAAACTGACAATCATGTATAGTTGCCAGTATGAACTGACAATTTGTATAATTGTCAGTTTGAACTGACAATTGTGTATAATTCACAGTTTAAACCTGACAGTTATGTATAATTGTCAGTTTGAACTGCCAAATACAATTTTCTGTCCGGCTTGTCCGTCTGGCGCTTTCGTAGCAAATATTCCAGTGAAGTGTCGGTCGAAAGAACGGGCCAAATTCCAGGGGCCCGTTAAATAGTGACTGCTGACCTCGACACGCTCGGCCGGAGTCACTTCAGATTTCTGTTCTCAGGAAAATAACGCGACGGTCAAGTAGCGCCGGACGAATTATGTCGTTTATATGGCCTCTTTAATGTCGTACACGATGATGGCTTGCCCGGAACCGGGAAATTGTCGAGAGGGTTCGTGGGAGATTGAAATTAGGGAAATGAGTCGAGGAGTAGATGAAAGTTCCACTTGTGTTGCGAATTGATCAACTGGTTTCTTCGGGAAAATGAAATAGTGTATTACGTAATGAGGAAGATAAGTAGCCTATTGCGCATGAGCGAAAATTTCGCGAAAGTTTCTGTTTTAGATAGACTTTTTCTTCCTTTTTGTGAAATAATCAAACGTCTTCGAATGATATACACGTACCTATCACCACAGAGTGTTTGTATTTTTCTATCTTTTTTTCATAGAAATTGTTTTATATTTTTCAATTAGAAGAAAAATTCCGAAAAATAATTGCTCAAAACATCTGAAAACTTTGAAGAAAACACATCTGAATAATGTTTTTTTGGGTAAAACCATTCCAATTCACTAGAAATCAAATTTGGATGGAATAGTCTTGTATTATTTCACAGACTGATGAGTAAATATTCTGTTGAAAAATCAACATTTTTTTATACTGTCATGAGCAAAATCAAGCCTATAGAAAATTCGTTGGCCTGCCAATATTTTACATTGTGAATAGTAAATATTTTGATAAAAATTTAGTGATTTTTTCATTTCATCCGGATTCTTCCCAGTCTGCGAAACAAATGACAAAAAAATATTTTTTTCATGTTGAAATCGACCCTTTTGAATCACTTGGAAGTCACAAAAATGCTCTGAATACCACTGCTTCCGACAAAGAGGCAGATTTCATTGAAAATTCTTCATAAAAACGGGCCAAAAAAATGTTTTCCGGCAAAATTGATACAAAATTCATAATTTACAACATATTCTACTCAAGACAACCAATTTCGAAAGAAATCAGTTAGCCTGTCATTATGTCAAATACTGAAGAGTATTTTAACGAAAATTCAATGATGTTTTTATTCTATCCGGATTCTATCCAGGTCTGCAGAACAAATGACAAAAATTTTTTTTTTTTCATAATGAAATAGATTCTTCTGAATCGATTGGCGCTTACAGAATATAACATAATTCACAACATATTCTACCCAAGACAACCGAATTCGAAATAAATCTAAGCCTGTCATTATTTCATTTACTGAAGAAGAACTGCTTTAAATCCCACTATTTCCGACCGAGAGGTTATTTTCATTTCAAAAGCGCATGAAAGCAGGTCTGGAATAGTATATTACACACCGAGGTGGAAAGTGATTCATTCCTGTCGTGAGATCAGTTAGTTAACCGAGACGCAAAGCGTCGAGGTTAGCTATGATTTCGAGACAGGACTGAAACTTCCTACCGAGGTTTGTATACTATTTTATTCACAACCATCATAATTCGATTGTTCTGTTCGGTTTTCTCAAAATAATCAAGTAGATATATTGTTACCGTTACTAGGAGGTATACAATTGTCACCAATATAAATAAATGTCAGATAAAGTCAATAAATAACAGATAAAGTCTAGAATAGATGAAATGAGGGCGAGAAGTAGAGGTGTGTAATGTGACACTTCCCAAACTTCAATGACGTTAGTAATGACAGCATTACATATATGGTTGTAAATGAAATGTTTTCTGGGAGAATTGATACAAAATTCATAATTTTCAATGTATTCTACCCAAAAAAACAAATTTGAAGGAAATCTTTCGGCCCGTCATTATTAGAGTAACTATTTTGATGAAAATCCAGCGATTTCCTATTATATCCGGTTCCTACTCAGTTCAGCGAAACAAATGACAGAGAAATAATTTGATGAAATGCAATCGACCCTTCTAAATCGATTGGAATTGCTCTGAAAACTGTTTTTTGGACAAACTGATGCCAAATTCATAATTTTCGACATATTCCACCCCAAAAAAACAAATTTGAAAGGAATCGGTTTGCTCGCTATCATTTTACATAGTGAAGTTTAAATATTTTGATGAAAAACCAGTGATTCTTTCATTTTATTCAAATTTCATTGAGTTCGGCGAAACAAATTAAAAACAAAAAAATCATAATAAAATCGACTTTTCTGAAGCGAGTGGCACTCACAAAATTGCTCTGAATATAATCGTTTTCGACCGAGAGGTAAATTACACAGAAATTGAACATGAAAACGGATCTCAAAAGTAGAATAGAATACATGTTAAATAAAAACACTTGACATAGTCAGTGGGCATACTTGAAGACTGGCGTTAAATCAAATCATCTTTCGAAGAATCTGTTCAGGCCAGTCTCAAATTACCTACACAGTAGGTTTCGGCTGGCACCTGTCAGAAAACAACTACTCCCCTGGCAAGTGTGTCCGTCCCTATAATTGAAAATCAATTCCTTCATTTGTGTCGACGAAAGCAAATGCAGGATTTACTTCTGTGAAGAAACCTGCACTGGCACCTGGTCGGATATAATTCAATGCCCTTCGTGGTATTAGCCAGGGGAGTAGTTGTTTTCTGACAGGTGCCAGCCGAAACCTACTGTGTAGGTAATTTGAGACTGGCCTGAAAAGGTTGTTCGAAAGATGATTTGATATTAAATAAAGACTTGAAATTCATGATTTCTGTACATTATTACGAAACTCAACTCCACGAATTTTACTGAACGGGCTACCAGGTTGAATTCATTCCTTGTTGATTTATTAATCCAGTTGAAACATATAGCGGAATTTTCATTCTGTTTTGTTTCCAATCCAGGCCTCCATTATTGAACTGAATATTTTATAGCACCTCTCAGGCTAACAATCATTTCCATCCCCTGGCCCCCATCCCTGCACTCCTGCCCAGTCTTTCCTATATTTGCCATCGTTTTGTCTGCAAAAATTAATATTGCGTTGGATTTCAACAAAGGGAAAATGAATTTTCACATTTTCATTGTGTCGACGCCTCGGGAGGCTACCAAACAAATGGTGTTTATTATTTTCCACAATAAAACGAAGAAAATATGATGAGAGAAATCGTCCAGTCATGGAAAGTGGTTGGAAAACGGTTATTGATGTATCCATGATTTTATCACTACCTTCAAGGCTGGCAAACACCGATATATTGCTTAAAGGGCTCACTTTTTGTCGGGGCTAAATACATGAGAGGTCATTTTTATACAGTGTCACTTGAGATGAAAACACCTCTGTATTTCACTCATTTTTGGAAGCAGATATTTGATTTTTGGTATAGGAGTAGACCTTCATGGGCCGCACTTTCCCGCAATACTTAGCCCGAGGGACAGCCTCAAACCCAGCCTACTGCGATCCCGCAAAAAGGGCAAATTATGGATATTCTGCTTCGCGTTGGAGATACCGATATAAGTTATTTGAAAAAGTTGCTATTTTTAATTTTTATATTCACATCCGATATTTTATTGATGGGTCCGGATGAGAAGCTACAGAAATGATAAAATAGTTGAAATCGATGAAATAATAGTATTGAAATAAATAATCTTATCATTTTATAATTTTGCTAGTTTCTTAAGGTTGTCGCCCATTTGTCCAGCACAGCACGGACCGTTGCTGTCCGTCAAAATACGGATAGAGTTAAAACCATGCAAATGAATAGACCACCGCTCATTAGCCCGCCACGGCACGGAACGGCGAGGCCGTCGACGGAACGGATTCCAGCTCTCCGACTCTCCCCGTCAAACCACGGTTCGTGTCGGGGCGGGCTGGCCAAGCATCGATGTTTTGTGGAAACCTGTCGATCGCATGTTTGTTTTGCAATTATATTTCGGCAGTTGTTGAGTCGGAGCTCAAAGAATATCAGTCCAGACTTCAGAAAAAAATTGTTAAAAATGGCAACGGCTGCTACAATAACTTCTTCATCAGAACTGCTGCTTTCACACATACCTACTACTGCTCTGTCACTAATATGTGAACTACAGTAAACAGATCTTCACACACACGACCGCGACATGACGGTTTCCAACGGAAAAGTGGGCGACCACGCTATCCGTCGCCTGTAGACGACGGACAGCAACGGTCCGTGCTGTGCCGGACAAATGGGCGACAACCTTTATTGTGAACCAATAATTTAAAATCGGCCTTGAATATGGAGAATAAAAAAAAAAACGAATTTGGATTGAAATTCGGTAGGATCAAGAATTAAAAGTAGGAATTCCGAGTTTAAAGTCGGAATTCCGGGTTAAAAGTAGCAATTCCAAGTTAAAAGTCAGAATTCCGAGATTAAAGTCGGATTTCCGAGAAAAAGACAATTCCGAAATAATATCGGAATTCCGAGAAAAATCGAAATTCAGAGTCGAGTTGAAAGTCGGAATTCCGAGTTGATTATCGGAATTCCGAGATAAAAGCCGGAATTCCTTGAAAAAAAGGTAGAATTCCGAGATAAAACTCTGAATTCTGAAATGAAAATTGAAATTCTGAGTCAAGTTGAAAGTCGGGATTCCGAGATTGAAGTCGGAATTCTGAGATAAAAGTCGGAGTTTCGAGATAAAAGTTGGAATTCCTTGAAAAAAAAGGCAGAATTCCGAGATGAAATTCGGAATTCCGAGATAAAAATCGGAATTCTGAGTGAAGTTTAAAGTCGGAATTCCGAGATTAAATTCGGAATTCCGATATTAAAGTCGGAATTCCGAGATAAAAGTCGGAATTCTGGGATGAAAGTCGGAATTCTTTGAGAAAAAAGGCAGAATTCCGAGCTGAAACTCGGAATTCCGAAATAAAAAACGAAATTCTGAGTCGAGTTGGAAGGCAGAATTCCTTGAAAAAAGGCAGAATTCCGAGATAAAACTAGGAATTCCGAGATAAAAGGCGGAATTTCGACAATAAAATTGAAATTTAAAAAAAATTCAAAAAGGTTTTGTTCCTTCTGCGCCTCCGTATCATTGCAAAAGTGCCACTCTATATGTCGAAATTAGAAAAACTTATTTCTGTTACTCTGAACGAAAAAAACTGGAAATTCGTTCGCATATGAGATACATCCCATTGACCAAACTCCTTATACATTCAAAACGTGTTTATAGCTAAGCTACTTTTGTTTATCCGAACTCGAACCCGTATCGAGACTCCTTACATCCTATTACGAAGTTTCGTGCTTGGAAGTTGATTAACTTCGGTCAACTTGCCACGTAATCCGTCATCATGAACTTTCGACTCGTAGGGAGTTCCGCAAGTATCATAATTGGAAGTTGAGGCGCAATGAAACGCCCTCAGAGGATACGATTGACGCAAGCACTGCGTGAAGCGCCACCTAGGTGTCGTTAATAATTCATTGGGAATGATGGAAGAAGTTTTTATTGTCACGGTGGAGTATAAGCGCGAAGGGTGAATTTTAGAATAGTTTGAACCATATTTTCCCTTCGAGTGCCATTCATATTATATAAAAACCCCGGTGTTCAAATTGATGAGATATCGTTTAGAATTTTATGGCACCACTTTTAACTTTGAGGGTGGACCGAGAAGCTTGAAAATAATTATAAAATTAGTTTAATGCGATTAGAATCATAAATAGAACAAGAATAGAATATTAGCTGAACAAGGAGATCTTTCACAAGATTAAAGGGGAATAGAAGTAGTATTTCGAGAGAAAGAAGGCCAATTCAACATTTGCAAGTCATCTTCTGACTGATAGACATGAGAGTACAGTCATGACTATGATGTTTTGCATAAGAAGAAAGGTGTAAAACTCAATCTGTTGGAATCCTTTGAAATCTATATCCAAGAAGCCAGGAAATTCGCACAACTTGTTTCTTCCTTAGGACGAAATATGAGAAATCAGGATCAGTTCATCACGAGAACTCATGGAATTCTGTGTAATTAGTACGTCCAAGAAGGGTTACTTAAATAGTAATTGAGATATGCATTCATGTAAAAACACATATGTCAACTATGAAATCTTTGATACATTTCCAAAAACTAACTAGATGATAAATGTTTCTGACGGAGTTTTGAAAACAGAAGCAGATTTTATACTTGATAATTATTACTTATTACTTTTCTGATAGGCATAATTTGAGATATACGAGAAGTTGCTGACTAATTGGATTTTCATCCAGAAAGAACTGTTTTTCAATAGACGCAGCAACTTTTCGGGATAGATCAAAAATCTGCCCTTCTACACTTGTATGTATTCCAGTATCAATTCTTATTCTTCATATTTCATTTTGGAACCCAAAAAATCCAAGAAGAGAGAATTCATCCACCACAAAAAATTACTTTCAAACAATATACAGGGTCGGATTTAATCATATATCATAACACGACTGAAGAAGCTGATGTATAGTAGACTATCTACAAAAAAATCACAATAAAATGTTTTTCATTTACGTTAATACATTTGTCTTGAAACAATATATGATACACGGGCGAAAAATGTTTCTGAGCGAATATGTTGAAAATCTTGTTCACAAGCATTCACAAATTGCTTGTTCCTAACCCACTTCTGAGTTGAAAAATGGCCAATTATTCACTCAGAAAACACGTTAGGAACAATCCACTTTCCACCTCGATATGCAATATATTATTGATGGTTTCCTGCGTTATGTGAAGGTAATATTTTTGTCCACGACTATTATACAGGGTGTTCCTTAAACACATGCTGATATTTAAGGAGGTAATTCTTAGACCCATTTCAAGGAAAAAACTTCCTATGGACGTATGTCCTAAACGCCTTAACTTTTGAGATACAGGGTGGCAAAGTTTTCAAAAAATTATTAAGCGGTGCTGCGTTATGGCGTAATTTTAATTGAGAACATTGCATCTGACAACAAACAAATACCTTTTAGATTCTCAATTATTTTGCAACAAATCTGATCTCTTAGTTTGCTTTCAGTCGATGCACGATACCGCATCAGATTTTTAAGGAATTTATCCTCAAGTAAAGCGATTTTTAATTTTTTGAGCGAAAACCATGCGTCGGACAAAGAAAACCCAGCGAATCAAATGTGCTCAAAAATGTATGGAGATTTCAAAAATAATTTTTATTTCAAGATGAAGCAGTGGCGTAGTATTTTTTTCCCAAAAATATACATTTCAAAACTCGTACGTACGCCACTGGCAGAGAAAATTAAGAAAATTGTACATCAGAAAATGCGCCTTGAGGCATGGAACATATGTACCAAATATGCCAAAGATGTCTACAAAATTATCTCAGTTATTATTGAAAAACTGATTATTTTTGAAAACTTTGCCAACCTGTATCTCAAAAGTTAAGGCGTTTAGGACATACGTCCATGGAAAGTTTTTTTCTTAAAATGGGTCTAAGAATTACCTCCTTAAATATTGGCATGTCTTTAAGGAACACCCTGTATAAATAAATCTTCATGATGCACGTGTTTCTTAAAGAATTACGGTATCCATTACACACTAGTGAATTATGAAATCATTATTCACTATCATAAATACGATGGTAGTGAATAGTGGATATCGTAATTCGTGAAGAAACGCATGCATTATGAATTGATGATTTTTATGTTTTTGATATCATTGATATTTCTCAAATATAAGTACAGACTGTTGAAAATTTTGATTATGGTAAAGTAAAATGATTTTCTTTTCAATATTGCTCTTAAAATGTATGGATCATACAGTAGTCGTGGACTGTGGCTCGTGGCCGTAAACTTCAGGTCATGAATAATAGCCATCATTATACACTCGTTGAATAATATACCATTTTCTACTCTTACTATTTCAAACCGTTTATTACGTATTTGACAGCTGTCAGGTAATGGCTTATTCAGAATACACGTATTCTAAGTTAATGGCGACCGCTTCCAGAATTGTTTCGGCACAGAGCCGACGAGCTATAAAAACCCGTTTCAAAAAGCATTTTGCACACATAAAATACGGAGGGGTAGAAAAATCCAGTGTCGCCCAACACGCTCTAGACAATGACCACAAAATTGGTGAAAACAATCTTAAACTGATCAAGTATGTGCATGACACAAGACTACTCGATGCATGTGAGAGGCTAGAAATAGCAAAATGTAAAAACAGCATGAATAAGGACAAGGCACCTACCCCTTCCAGCCCGCTTTTCAATTCATTGTTGAGGAAGTAATCAGAATAATCAATACTAATAGATGACGGAACTTGTAGGTAGTGAGTTCATTATCGAGAAATTAATTAGAATAATCGACAGTAACAAACAAAGTCCATATCGGACCAAAGAACTTTAGGTATATAGACAACTAACCCTAGCTCTAGATTTAGTATCAATTTTCTTCTCCTGAAGATGCTAACCTTGTTAGCGAAAGCGTCGAGTCAAAAATATCAGTTTGGTGTTAGGGTAATTGATCTCTAGGAAAAGTTTCATATAAGATTATATTTGAACACACTTATAATGAAAATATAAATTTCACCATCTCGTGAATTGTTCAGAAAACGGCAAATTTACATATGAAAGAAATAAAAAATAGCTCGTTCAGCGGTAATCCACCTTTAACGAACGTTCCCCAACTTCTTGTCTGTCTTGTAGAGCGGTTCTGATGGAATATGCCAAGAACACTTCGGCTAAGCAAATAAGATTCATTAATGTTTGCAGAGTGATGAAATATCCCATTGTTTCCTTCAATTATTTTCCTATTCTCTTGCGAAATGGATCACAGTGGGATCCGACTGCGTTACGAACAAGAAACGAAACAATAGACTCAGCGACTTTGCCGAAATACTCTGTATTTGAGTATTAAATTCTGAAAGGAAATATCCATATTGATGTGGTTGAAAACAGTAGCCTCATTGATGTCTGGACCATATGGATTTTTTTTTCAATAAAAGATAGAGTAAAATTCTGATGTTGCAGTTTTGATTGGAAAATGAGTGAAATTTATGCACTTTGATTGTGTCAACGTAATGAAAACCAGTATCAGTACTTTCATTCGGGTTTGAAGGCCGTCGTTTCTTGGAATTTCTTCTCATCTTGAGTTAGACTCTGATGACTCAAGATGTATGAGCCTCTGAAGAAGCTAGCCACTCACGCGAGCGAAACGTCAGGAAGAAATTCCAAAAAAGACGGCCTGAAAATCTCGGTCGCGAAAGCTGTGATGTTTTTTTCTTCAAGTAGAGAAGAAAACTCATTGCACCGTTAGCGTTGTAGCAGGTTGAGCATGGTTCGTGGGTTCAAACAAACGATCTGAGTTGAGAAAGCAAGCAAAAATTAAAGGGCGCCACTTGACTGTGATATCTTTCAATCTGGGTCTTATTTTAAGCCAAGAAAAGAGAGAGAAAATATTCTTTGGAGTTACTTCAATTCAATGGAGCTCGAGGTCTCCTTACTTGTATTCTGATAATAAAATAATCACCTGAAATATGACAATTGCCAGACACCTGAAAAGTGGAATAAGAAGTCATAACACAGAGTTCCCCTATGTACATTTACATTTATTTACATCTAAATTTACCCCTGATTTCATACCTGAAATTACACCTGAATTTATATCTGAAATTTCACCTGAATTTTTATCTGAAATTACACCTGAAATTGTATCTGAAATTACACCTGAAATTGTATCTGAAATTACACCTGAAATTGTATCTGAAATTACACCTGAAACACACTAAAGAGAAGGTCAAAAGGACATGTCTTCTTGTTGATATTTAAATCTTTTCTCAGTGAGTAATAAGAATAAGTCGAATGTACCTTGTATCTACCAAGGAACTGTCATAAACATGTTGACAATATACGTAAAGAAAAATCAGAAACATATGCTACTGCCTGTGACTAGTCAATAGCGATCGCTCAGTACTGTGCGGTGGCTGTACACCATTTCAATGTGATATCAAAAAAAACAGTGAAATAATTTAGTTATAAATACCTAAAGAACAGTAGCATAATTCAGTACCTATACTTCTGATGTTTTTCGCTCTTCTATCCTGGAAGCTTCTTCAAAGATTTTGACAAACTCATATCACTCGTGCCTTCTTCTCTTATGACCAAATCAGCATGTGTTACATAACCAAACCCATAGTAGTTACGATTCCAACTCCATAATCATGTAAAAATCCATATAAATCCCAGTTCTGAATAAATTACAGTTCCTTATTCATTTCTATATACAAGGCATACCCATATGCCTGAGCATCCAAAAGTGTGGTTACACACAATCCATTAAATAGACCCAGCGGGGCACATTCTAAATGTTACTTGGTAGTTTTACAATTAAATTATCGATGGAATTCCAAGAATTGAGGCTCTTAAACCCATCCTGAAACCCTATGAAGGAAAGAAAATACTGTTTTATACCTCGGCGAAATGAAAATAGGTTTTCTCAATGACTTACCTCGCAAAGAGGGTTTCACCTTTTAAATAATCTTCCATAACCAAAATGGCGTAGGAGGTTGCACACGGCGTCGGCGATGTCCAATTCGTTAAAATCTAAATCCCTCGGCCGGGAACAACAAAATTTGTGTATTTCAACATGTTCCTTGGGAACTGAAGAATTCCATTGAACCGAAACAGAAAGTTTATTGGACAGTAGCCACTTAAATCCCGTTTAAAACGGAGGACGCTATTCCGCCTTCCATGCGGAAAATCGGAAAAGGCCGTTCCAAACCGTTTCAGCCTTCAGGCTTTGTTTCGCGTCGACGCAGAAGTAAAAATTGAAAATCGAAAATCAAGCAGTGAACTCCATCTATTTGAGAAAAACCACTTCATTCGCTAGGTAACCATGATCAAAACAGTACTCTATCTTTACGCTTCATTTGATGTTCGTTAACAGAGCGCCATCTGTTAGCGAGGGTTTGTAACAACTCATAGCTCATCGAAATTTGAAGTTTACTTTATTTACAATATTAGTGAGGGCGACCATGACGTCAAAACAAACGTTACAAAGCATTAACCATTTTGGCAATGAAATCCAATTCATTTTGGGATTTTAACCAGACACTAGACGCTTCTTCAGAAATATCATGATACCTCAATGAATCCTACCCTGCGCTTCTGTATGTATACATATTTCAGTTTCTATTAACTAACCCCTCTGTGGAGAATTCTATCCACCAGTTGAACTGATACCAATCATTCATCATCATGAGGGATTGTTTCAAAATTTATATTGGTCAAACGGGAGGATCTTTCGCCAAAAGTATCGAGGAGCTTAAAAGAACGATTCGAATGAGAAGACTGTTTCAACATTTGCAAATCATCTTTCGAAGGAAGGGTATGAGTTCAGTCTTGACTATCAGGTATTGCATTTATAAAAGAACGACGTAAAACTCTGGAATCCTTTTCAGAATCCTTAGTAGTCAAGAAGTCGGGGCATTATTCAAATGGCCAAATACACTTGTATAATTCTCATGAAGCGGTTTTAAAAACTGTTGAGTGCATATCACACACTAAAATATTTATTAATTACGCAGTTTTCTTCTTGAACATTGAAAAATGACTCAGAAAGAAATTGCCCAGTTCGCAATCTCATAACTCTACACCAAATATTCACTCCTCAGTGCTATTTCGATTTTTTTTTTATTTTAATCATTGAACTTCAGTAATTGAAAATCTCAGGAAAACACATGCAAATAAGAAAGTGTATGTTTTTTTTAGTAGAATACTTGTATTTATAAAAAAATAATTATAGGCAATAAAATTTTTAAAACTTTAAAACGTTGGATATACACAATATCATGCCACCAACGAGTCTATGTGATCTGTGATCAACTGTTATAGCATTATGGCAACAGAAACCAGAGTGGGGACGGAGTGAGAGAGCAATAGATAGAGAAAGAGTGAGAGAGAAACAGAAACGTTTAGAGGGAAATATAGGCATCACGTTGCTGCACGCATTAAACTTTATCGATGAATTTTTATTAATTCGGCTTGTGGATTATATTTTTTTTGCAATTCTTGAACTATTCCCTTCAAAATAAAAATAAAATTAGCCACGCACGAGAATGTCGAGATGAGCTTTTTTACAACTCAGTAGCCCTCCTCCTTCTTTACGTCACTCTCGAATTGTCAGAGTAGTGGACTATACACGTTTCAGGATGTAACTAACTCCCCTACTTTAATCTGACGCGCTCAAAAATTTCAGATGATCAATTTTTTTTACTAATCTGATCCTTTATCCTTGAAGGGCGGCCACATATATAGGGCTTGTATATGGTGCGGGCGATATGTGATGTTTTCATGGTGTGCGCTGACAAAACGGTTCGGTATAGACGAACATAATGTTCACCAAAGATGTTGGTGTCTATCAGTTCTTAAAAAATTCCGCGCTACTATTCAGTGCATTTCTTTAATGTCACCCCCTTTTGATTTTTTGAACGGCTCAACTCAAAAAATTGAAACTTGGTAAAAAGAAATTGATGCATGAACACTATATTCTGGAGTAAAATTGACACATGAAAATTCCAAGATGGCGACTGGGCATCATCTGGAAAAAAATCAAATGGAAAGGGGGAACTTGTGATACATCATTTTGAAGCTACTTTACAACCCTATAATATGAAGTCAATATCTTCACCCACTACAAAATGGCGGAACATTTAATAATTACCTGAGAACAAACACATTAATATCGATATTTCTAGAAATATTCGTTTTTTTTTCTGTCATATGGCAATCCCAACAACCCGATGAGGTTTGTTATGCCATTTTGTGTTCATAAGAAACGAAAAAAATGTCAGTACAACGACCAATATTGTTCAGTGCAAATATCCTCATTTAGTTCCCGATTTCATAAGTAGATAGGTACCACGTAAATTATCTCCAAAATAGTCAATTTAAAAAAATCAACAGGAAAATTGTATTTGAATATGCTGGCAACTACTGTCGCTGTGATGAACCTGATAAAGCTTACTATATATATAATTGCATCACAAAATTAATTAACGCCCAACAAACTGGGCACGGGTCAGCTAGTGGCGAAGGGTGTTTCACTTCTGTAAAATTTGTACACCAAATCAGGATTTCTAGTGCGTTTCAGGATTTCTTCAAGGATTCCAAGTGGAATTTCTGGATTTCAACAAGATTTCTACTGAACTTTGCACGCCGGATTTCTAAAGTGAAACATCCCTCGATAAATAGATTATTTGAGTAGGTACAACGGTCTTTGGTAACATTGGCAAGTGTTGTCGGACCCTCAGCCCACCCCCCTTCCATGAAAACACTCGTTCCCAATTACCGAGACGTTCGAAATACGAAAAAAAAAACAGCGGAACTCGCGAGGAATCCCTCGAAACGCGAGAAGCCCTTTCTTCGCCCCATGAAAACTATCGAAATAAAGGGCGAACAATTAGAGGAGTAATGAACCGCCGCTGTTTCCGAAAGTAAATACTTTCGTATTTGATGAAATTCGAAACGGCTTCGAGCTTTTGTTTGCGGAGGTTTCGACGGAATCCGCTGAGGACAGGAATAGATACAATTATTTTCGCGAAGGGTGGAATTTCAGGCGGAGAATGGCAAATGAGTTGGGGAATTTGTGTCGGTATTATGATGATTATTTCCTTCAATGCGGATAGCCAACGAAAAAGTTGAGGGTAGACTGCTTTTTACACAGCGATTAATTCCGAAATTTGCGATGGAGAACTCAGGGTCTTCGATAGCTCAATGGTAGAGCATCCGCCTAGAGAACGAAAGGTCGTGGGTTCGAATCCCGCTCGAAGAAGTTTATTTTTCTCAAATTCTTATGATTTGCCTGAATGCCGTTATAATTTCATTCAGTTGTCAATTTTACAGACACTAATACATCTATCGTTTCTATTTCCGGCTTGAAATCATCTGGTTGGTACGGGTTGGTATCTACACCTGATACCTGCTGAAGTCGATAAACATCGACGACGCTTTGGTTGAAAGGTACAATTTGGTACTAAGACCATATGATAAGGAATGTGTATCCTTCCCATCTAACACCTCCGTCAGTCGAAAACCGCCGAAGGTTCTCGATTGAATAATAACAACTATCAATGTCGTGCACCTGTCGGAAGGTATACATCGGTACCACGAAAAGATCCATGGAAACTAGGCTCAAAGAGCATGAAAGGAACTGCAGGCTAGGGCAAACTGACAAATCGGCGGTGGCGGAACATGCACTGAGTGAGGGGGTAATTACAGGATTCTGTTTGAAAATGCTAAATTGATTGCCCCCAACCAGAGTTACCATAGCCGACTGGTACGGGAGGCGATAGAGATCCAAAGACACACGGACAATTTCAACAGAAAAGAAGAAGCGTTGAGTCTAAACAGAATTTGGAATCCCATTTTGAGGAAATCAAGAATAACTAATGATATCACGGCAGGTAGTGCGGCAACTAATAATGATGATTATTCCCCGAACCCGACAGAAGTAATTAGCACTCCATACTACCTGCATCAGTATAAATACGCCTTACGAAATCGAAACGTTTAGTCATCGGAAATGAGTAAGCCTCTGAAGAAGCTGGCCACTCGCGCTAGCGAAACGTTAGGAAGAAATACCGAAGAACGACGGTCTTCAAACCCGAAGAAAAGTAGTTATACTAGAATTTGAGAAAGTAGTTATACTAGAATTTGAGATGAATAACTTCCGAAATTTGCGATGGAGAACTCAGGCTCTTCGATAGCTCAGTGGTAGAGCATCCGCCTAGAGAACGGAAGGTCGTGGGTTGGAATCCCGCTTGAAGAAGTTTATTTTTCTCAAATTCTTATGATTTGTCTGAATGCCGTTATAATTTCTTTCAATCATATATATATATATATATATATATATATATATATATATATATATATATATATATATATATATATATATATATATATATATATATATATATATATATACGGACATATGTACTCTTAAACCCCTTTTACCGTGTAAAATTTTGCATAAAAATTCTTTCACAGAATTGATGGAAGACGTGTTTCGTAATATATTGAAATTGAAACTCCTACGTAGGCATCCGATAAGAAAGGGCAGGCGGACATCTGTTTCCTGAGAGCAACAAGCTTGAGAAAGTTGTTATAAAATGTTTTCGAAAAATTATTCGGTTAGAATCCTTCTGCTGATTATTGAAAAAAATACAGAGCAAAACCAATTCATCCTGTTACTGTTTCTACCATAGTTTATTAAAGCTCTGTACCATATTTTGTTCTCATGTTCACAACCCAATCCTTTAAAATCCACGCCAAGTCTTAATGATACGTACATTATACCATTGCAAAAGTCCATGAATGCTTTCCATACAAATTCTTTACCGTTAACGGTTATTTTTGGTATAATTGATACCGTAATTTCTTTAATATTCTGGATAAAATTACAACCAAATGGTGACATTTTGAAATATTAAATATTTGAAACGTCGAAATCGAAATACCTAAATCAATTTGTATGTAGCCGTGGCAACATAATAAAGTGAAAACAGCCCATGGAATATTTTCATTATATTTTTGTTCTGATTGGTTGTGTTCGATTAGATGACTTCAAATTAACTGATTTCATTTGATTTCTACTTGAGCAAAAAATTTTCACTAAAACAAACCAATGGATTAGTTTTATGCAACTGGAGTGAAGGAGCTTCCTCTTCAAAGGGCCGCACGATGAATGAAACTTCGCCCCAGAGAAAATTGATTCATAATCCGCGACGGAATGAAAGAAAACCGGAAAACCGTCCATCAATCCGTGTCCGAGATGTCGCAGAACTCCACAAACTTCCCGGTGGAGACTTGACACACAATGACTAATAGCGAAAACTCCGAAAGAGTAACGTTGCATTTGTTGCATTATAGAGCACCGTCTCTCGTTGAAATTACGGGAATCTCTACTGCAGAAATAAAAGAAGAAGAAGAACTCTTTTCACGTCCATCCCGGTGGAGAATTAATGCTCTATGACCAAAAAGACGAACTCGTCGTCAGAAAAAGACAGTCTGAGAAGTGTCTCGGAGATTGAAATCCAGCTAGTTTGGGTGTAAAAGAGGTTGGGAAATTGTGAATTGGGGTTTTTCTGATCAACAGCGAGTTTTGTAATGGCGGTAATGAAAATGCAAGAGTGCAGCTCTGATTAGATACCGATTGGGGTTTTGTGCTTTCGATATTGCATTGGACTTGTTGCTGAAGGATATTTTTCAATGAAACTGGGTGATTTCCAGGTTCCCTTTCGTCATTGTTTCTCTATTGATATAAAGGAAACAATGCTTTAATAAGTATCAGAGTATTCCTTGCTACTGGAATCCATTTTTTGGGTTTTCTCTTTCCAGAAATGAAAGAAAAAAGCTTGAAGATTTTATAATATCTGTTTTTTGGCAAATCGGTATATTTGCATTATATAACTGCAATATTGAAAAGATGCAGAATTTACTGTTTTGTCAGTTACGTATAGTATTTTTATGGATTTGGAGATTTAATGAATTGATTTATTGATAATATGCATATAGCTATATTGTTCGTTCCGTTAACCAGCTGACGAACCGTCAACCCTCAGAAGTCGAAACTTGTGCGAGCAATGGATCAACGAGGCCTTACCTTTTAACGTGCGATTACCCAGCATATTATTATATATATATATATATATATACTATACTACTCCCATAGACAAGTTCTTGAGAACTTTTTTGGGTAACATTTCTCTTTGCCACTAAAATGAAATGCATACTATAATATCATTGTTTATTTATTATTCTATTGTACGTCGAGTTGTACGTGTAAATTTGTATTTTTTCTAGTCAAAAGAGAATATTATTATTATTATTATTAGGTACTTCTATTTTCAATAGAATTTCAATTTCTGGTACGAGCGTCAAAATGTGAAATTGTGAATTTGTCCAAAAAACAAATATTATAAGAACTAAACCTTATTCCTTTCATTTCTAGGGAAGAGAAGGGAAAACTCATTCCAGAACATTTTTACGTCTTCAGCAAACTGAGTGAATAACTAAAACTCTAGATGGGTAATCAGCTGACAAAAACTAGAAAGAGAAATCGAAACAATTATACGTCTAGGACAAAATAATCATATCAACGCAAGAATAATCCAAGAATTGGTCAGAAAACAGAGTCTCAAGTTCATTTACAGATTAATGTATTCCCAGATCAAACAATCAAAGGTTAGAAAATTTGCATCCCTTACATATTCTGGTGGGAGAACAGAGACAATTGGGGATTATTTTGGAAAAAAAACAGTGACAGTGGCAATGAGGCGACATGCCAGTTATTTGAAAAGCTGGTGGAAATTTCTGTTGAAATGTATTTCTATACGAGGCTACGGATCTGTTTTCATTTCTTTCTCTGAATTATGAATGTTGTTTTCGTTATGAAACTGAAATATGCATGTTTCCTATGATTATTATTATCATCATTATATTATTGTTCCATTGCCATTAGTATAGGAATCCACATACTGAGTTGAAATGATCTATGAATCCTCATCCCAACCCACCCAATTTCACAAGAAATTCTGAGGGCCAGTTCTAACGATGAGATTATCTTTCAGTAACAGAGACGGATAGCATATTTTGCAATCTCTGTTATTTACTCAATGAGAAGCAAACCTCAACTCATTTTGGCTATTCTCTGAGCAGAAAATCATCCTATCCACTTTCAAAATACGTCATTTTGAAGGTTTTTGCTTCCTACGCGAAATTTGGTAATACTTCGGTAACTATGAATTTTTTTTTGTGGAACTTACGTAATTCGGTCTCCTCTACAGAAAATCTGAATGAAATTATCGGCGGTCTCTTATATTTTCGGAGATACAGGGCCTTTTTGGTGTAAAACTTCACAATTTGAACACACACAAACTTCGTCCTTCCTCAGATCAAACACCACACTCTCTTATGTACTCGTTTTTAACATTTTCAAGCAGAAAAAACATTAGTCTTTCAAAAAATCCAACTTTCTTCAAAAGTCAATATTAACGCATTCAGTTCTCAACAATAACAATGAGAACACTGCAAATACATCACTTTCGACTATCATTGCACTATGACATCACAGCAAATTGGTTATGGTTTGAAAATAAATGCATTTTTTGGAAAACTAATGTTTTTTTCTGCTTGAAAACGTTAAAAACGAGTAAATAAGAGAGTGTGTGGTGTTTGATCAGAGGAAGGACGAAATTTTGTGTGTTCAAACACCAGAAATTTGATGTGGAAAATTATGAAGTTTTACACCAAAAAGGCCCTGAATCTCCGAAAATATAAGAGACCGCCGATAATTTCATTTAGATTTTCTGTAGAGGAGACCGAGTTACGTAAGTTCCACAAAAAAAAAATCAAAAATTGCTCATAGCGACCGAAGTATTACCCGAAATTTATGTAGGGTTCTATACACCTATAATACTATCGGAAACACCTATCAGATTGCACAACCGGGTATATTTCTACTTATATTTCTGTGGTCTATAACAAAAAGATTTTATATAGGTATTAACTATCAAAAACACATTCAAATATTCTATTCCTAAGATTTCATTCCTTATGTTCTTGAGTGGAAATGTGTGATGCCATAATCGAAAAGCAATTGTTTTCTAATATAAACGTGATACCAAACAAACTCTTGCTAGGTATTTATGATTTTCCTTTCATTTCAGAGTCAATTGCCGCTGTTGTAAACAGATGTATCTATCCCTATCCAATCAAATATAATTCCTTACTCTCTGACCCTTTTAAAAATAATTGAGGTCCCTCATATTCACCACATTCCATTATTTCTATGCAACTGAGTCTCTTATAGGTATGTGAAAAGAGATTGTATGAAATAGTTATAGGTTTCAAAAAATTTCAGAAAATTGTAATGTATTTCGTTGAGAAATGGAACTAACCTTCTGTTTTATCGTATTTGAACTTTCTCCACCTCATAGGCACTAACCACAGATTCACTTATATTTCATTTTTTCCGATAAGAATATTGAATTTCATCTAGATATGAACTGCTCTTCACTTACAAACTAAACGAAAACATCCGAGCGGTAGCGAATGGATGCCTAGGCAAAGCTCGGCTGGCGACTTGTCAAAGTGGCATGGCCACCTATGATTGTTAAAATTAGGGAACTCCAGAACATCGAGAAATAGGCACAGCAAAGTTGGAAAATAGACAGAAAAAACTGAAAATTTCAAAAATAACCTACAAATGAATAAAGGAACACGCGAGATCATTTTGACAAGCAATAGTATAGTTCTGAAAGGGCTCATGGGGAATCATTTGAATTCGTTTTCTGCTGAAGATAATTTCTTGTTATCGTGCAGGAAAATGGATTTTTTTTTTAATTTCAATTGAGTACGAGAAAAAATAATACATACAGTAAACGTCACAACGAACTTCCATTAGAACTTTAGAGTGACTGAAGTAAAGTTAGAGAAAATATATTCAGTACAATTCTGTTAATCGATACATTTTTTTCAATGATGTATATATTACAAATATTTCTGAGAGTGCATGCACCTTCTGAGAATATGCGGGTATGTGGATTAGGAAGTTATAAATGCTAGAAAGAGTGTAAACATTTTATTTTCTTTTTTCTCCATCAGGAATTTTCCTTGAGAGAAG
>JAVJAQ010000129.1:0-20798 GCA_032362365.1 Zygogramma bicolorata
GAGAAAAAAAGTAAATACATCTTGAAAATATATTGTGCAGGACAGAATTATAATTGTATACTGAGATTACTATATCCTTCAAAACCTCTCTTTATCTGCTACAATGAGTAGGATATATGCATTTAATTTATACTAAAAGTATTGTAATGAAATGGAAGTTCCTGTAATGTTAAAAGAACTTCGCGTGAATCAAGGGCCAGGAGATACAAATTGACATTCACTTTGAATTACTGAAGTTTGTGAGCCTCAGGAAAAACCTCCCTTGGCAAGGAGTTCCAAAGCTCAGCTGTTCTATTGGAAAAAGATCCCTGAGCAAGAGAGGTTCGACAGATTTCCAAATTTACAACAAAGGGGTGGAAATTCTGTACTCGTCAAGTCATCCGTGTAGATATTGCCAAGGAAGGAACGATTGATAACAATTCAGAAGAGCACCAACCGTGAAAATATCTAGAGAAGAGAGACAAGTCTCCGAACCTTCTACGATGTTCCATTGAAGTGAGCGAGTCTGTGAGCGAAGAATCACCAACAAGACGAATTGCCTTTCTCTGAATAGAATCGAGAAGCCTCAATGAATGTTTTGGTGCCGAACTCCACACATGAGAACTGTATTCCAAGACAGGTCGTATCTGAGCCTTGTAGATCATTAGAAGCTGACAAGAAGTGAATTATTTCTTCGCACGAAATAGAAATCCAAGTTCCTGGGAAGCACATTTAACGATCGATCTCACATGGTTTTCCTATGAGAAATTATCGCTGGTCGTAATTCCTAGCATCGAGATACTTGATTTTGTAGGGATAGTTACTCCTGACATCTGAATACTAGATGATGATAGATCTGCTTTTCTTGAGAAGAGACATGCCTGGGTTATCGTAGCATTAAATTACACCAAGTTCATGTTACCCCAATCTAGTATTTTTACCAAGTCGTCGTTAAATTCATTGACGTGAATGTTTCTTTGAATTTTAGTTTCTCGAGCTGGTATGGGGAGTCTGGAAGAGAAACTGGTATGAAGAGTCGTCCGCAAAACTATGTACTGAACAACATGTTTTCTCGAGCAAATCATTGATATGAAGCAGAAATAAAGTGGGCGCCAGAACTGAGCCCTGTGGAACACCTGCATTTATTGGGAGAATATCAGATGATACTCAATCAACAACCACATAAGAGACCTATCAGACAAGAAACTCTTCAACAAAGCACACAACTGAGGAGGCATACCATAAGTGCGGATAAAACTCCAACTATAGGGTGACTGTAAATAAATGTACTCACAATGTCTTCCTGTTTATCGATCACCGATATTCCAGTGTGTTCCGTCATGAGTTGATGTTTCTCCAACTCCGACTTCTCCTTGCTTTCGAATTCACAACCGGACTGACAAACATAGTAAATATTGTGAGATTTCTTGTGAGACTCGCAACGACCGTGGTGGAAGAATTCTTTTTTGCAAATATCGCATCTGTATTTCTTCTTAGACTTCTTCAAATATCCTGGAAAAAATATTGATTCGATGCAAGCATTTTCAACAACAAAGCTGGAATAATAGTATATTATGCGACGATCATGTAATGATGGTTACTAATACGGGACACGAAATGAGACAAAGGTGAGTTTCATATGGTTTATGTGAGTGTATTAATAACTATTACATAAGAGTTGCATACGCTGTTTTCTACATCCGATCGATAGATAATGAAGAACTATGAATATTATATTTATATTTGTATTGAATACAATAATAGTAATTAATGGTATTTCTTTAAAAAATTCTACCACTGCTATTAAAAAAAACAATGAGAAATAAAGAAAAGAAAAAAAAATGAAAATAAAAAGCGGATGACCGAGACTAGTTTCGAACCCGAAAATGAAGAGATAGGACATTTAATTATATATTTATTTATATTGTAAATTTTCCAAGCTTTTATGAGCATGATTCATTTCAGGCAACAATAAAGTATATTCTCTCTCTCAATATAAATGGACTGGCCCTGATGAGCAAGAGTACAAAAGTTGCTGTACTAAAACTGATGAAAAGGTAACTTTACATTTTTAAAAACTGCTTAAGGCTTTATTTATTGAAGAGTATTGGGATTTGGAGGAAAAAAGGGGTATCTATATGTTTTGTGTACGTTCAGTACTGATATAGTGTGTGGTAGGTATAATATAGTCAGACGGGTTAGCTTGTTTTGTATAACAACTTATTGGTATACAAGTTAGCGGAGAACTAGACACTTCCTAAATTCCGATGAGTTTTCGTATATAAAAGTGTATACCTACTCACCAGTTTTAGACCTTATTTTCGGCCTGTGAATGAAAATAGGCTCTCCTAAATCTTCCCCGGTTTCACTCTCGGTTCTTCCTATGACAGTCTCTTCCACTGACGGGATAGTACCTTTATCGTCTAGCAAAGTTTCCTCATCCAGTACTCCCTCCTCTTTAAATATCTTCTCTAGCTCGATACCCTGGAAAAATATAAATCGTGCATGTGTGCGGATAACATATTATGGAGATCAAGATGAATAAAAACCCTGGTGCGTTGACCGATATGCTTTTGTTTAGCCAATTCCTCTCGACCGACCTGAGAAATCGAAGAGTGAACTTACATTTTTTGACGGTAGGTGGTGTTGAGGTGGTGGTACAAATGCGATTTTCTAAGGGTACATTTTCATTGAGGCGGCAGCTTACGAGTGATTTTCGATACCGGCGGTCTCATTGGATTAACTCTCGCGGGATCTTTCGTTATACAAAATACGTAAAGTCAAGTTCGTCTAATAAAAAGCTATTAATTTTTTTGATATGTTTGACAGTTCGATTCAAATTTGAATGTATTTGAAAGTTCCTTTAATATTCAAAATCTTTTACCTAGTTCTTGATTCTTTTCACGTTCTTCTTGTTTATATTATTTTTGAGTGTTTATCGTTGCTGTTCTTGAATTTGTTTGATTTTATAGTGATAGTTAGATTTATAATGAACCGATTTACAAAGCTCAAAATAAAACGCTCGTGTAACATGTAGGTATTACTTATCCCTCATATCATCGGCTCGTAATCACATTAAAATTGCATTTTTTTTAACACTATGAAAAAAAAAGTACCCACCTATCTTCGGTTTCTCAGATAGTGGAAAGATAAGATATCAATACTTTCCAGTTTCACTCACAACTATTGTTTCAGAAGATTCAAAATCACATTACAATCACTGAGTTTTTGATTTATTTTTCATCAAATTGAAAGCAAAAGGAATACCTAATAATCAGTCAATATGTGATGACTACATAATTTCTAGCATTTCGTGGGAAAGCAAGAAATTGCATGCAAAACATGAGACCATGAATTAAACATAACCTATAAATCCATAAATAATCCATTGGCCGTCTAGCAGACGGATATCATGGCATCACAGATTGAATTAAAATCACGTAAGGTGCGCCTCAGCTGGCAAACTCTCGAAGGCATCTCTTCAGTTAAAATTGATCAAAATCAAGATAGCGAAAAGTCGAGAAAATCTGCTCACAATTTATTAGGTGTAAGTCAACACACCAGGGTTTTTATTCATCTTGATGGAGATGTTGCCAAAAAATAATAAACCATGCTTATATGGAGGAAACTTTGTCATGAGTCCATTATAAAAAAATACATTGTCCAAATTGTCTGTCACAACCAATTGTTTCAGTCGGTGTTCATCCTACAGAAGGGAGCAATTAGATACCTGTGTTAAGTAAAACTTAGCGACTCATGTAAACCACTTTTTATAAAACACAGGAACCTGACTCTGGTGTCAATTTTCATACTAGAAACTGTGTCATTAATCCACAATAATAGATTGAATTAAGTAAATGATGCCCCCTATGACCCTATTTTACTTTCGAACAATCTGTTCAGGCCAGTCTCAAATTACCTACACACACTTGCATGTGTGTCCGTCCCTATAATTGAAAATCAATTCCTTCATTTGTATCGACGAAAGCAAATGCAGGATTTACTTCTGTGAAGAAACCTGCACTGGCACCGGTCGGATATAATTCAATGCCCTTCGTGGTATTAGCCAGGGGAGTAGTTGTTTTCTGACAGGTGCCAGCCGAAACCTACTGTGTAGGTAATTTGAGACTGGCCTGAACAGATTGTTCGAAAGATAATTTGATTTAACACCAGTCTTCAAGTATGCCCACTGACTATGTCAAGTGTTTTTTTCCTAATTTACTCGTCAAAATGACAATAATTTAAAGCTTCCCATTCCCATGAAAAACCTATTTAAAAACTCTCTGATCTGTAATGGAGTGAAAATGTATAATAAATTACCATCTGAAATTAAGTTTGAGGAGTATAATATTTTCAGAAAGATGCCAAAAAAACTACTTGTTGATAAAGCATATTATAGTTTATGACGGTTCATATTAATGATTATTCATATTAAAAAAAAAATGAAGAATTTTTGTGATATTTTATTAATTTCAATCTTGATTATCATGTATATATACATGCCGGCATTGCTGTTGCTGGGCTATTTTTTAAAGTTTTGAATATTGTATTTAAAATGCTCATTTATGTATATATAATTTACCTGTGTTTGTCAACGAGAATTTGTTCTCATGTACAATAAACATATTGATTGAAATGTAATAAATGTGCAACTAGGGGTATAAAAGTTGAAAAAAAAATTTGTTGAGAACTTAGGTCTCACTCTAGATATTTTTGTGAAACTTTGTATGCATTTTCAAGGAATACAAAAGAAATTTTCTGTTCTATAACTCTTTTTTCGCCAGTGGCGTCCGTGAGGGATTGGCCCTGAATCATTTTGAAGAGAAAAGTAATAGGTCAATATAAAAACTATTTTTGAAATTATATTTCCAATCTGATCTAGTCTCCCGATTTTTCCTACGTTTGATATGTGGTTTTCACATAATGAAATGAAATACATCAATTTGCATCACACAAAAAAGCATAACTTTGAAAAGAGGTTGTTCAAGATTGATTTTGAATGAAAAATGCGGAGAAAATCTTCAGCACCTTATTATAGTTGATAAGTTGATGAAGTATTGTTAAAACTGGTTGTTTTTTCAAAAAAATACAAATAAAATCTTCGGCGGTCACGTCTATTTTCGGAGATACATTTTGTTGTAAATTTTCACCATTTTTCACATCAAACTTCTGTTATTGAAAATACATGAAATTCGTCCATCTCTTCATCAACATTATTGTTTCAAAAACTTCACCCTTCTTCAAATCGTCAAGAATTCGTTGGGATATCATGGTTCAATGCTGATTTATTTGCAAAATTGGCGCCCTCATTGTTATTGTTGGAAACTGAACATATTCATGCTAACTTTCGAAGAAGGGTGAACTTTTTGAAACAATGTTTTTTTCTGCCTTAAAATGTTACAAAGCTGTTTGAAGGTATATAAAGTTTTTGACAAAATAATATTGAAACACTAGGGATTCTATTCATCTTGGATAAAAAAACAAAAAAATTTGTGTTAGAAACAATAAAAATTTTATGTGGAAAATGGTGAAACTTAAAAAATGGACATGTATCTCAGAGAACAGACGTGACCGCCGAAAATTTCATTTGGATTTTTTGTAGAGAGGAATTTTTTTGCTCACTGTAATGGAAGCTTTACCAAAGAATTTATCATGGAGAGTTTTTTCTTAAAATGCACCAAAAATAACCTGATTCAGTATTCATAACATTTGATAATTTATAGACCAGGCACTAACAAAGCAAAGAAGTTTTCAAAGAAATCAACAATATAAAAGATTTCAGTTTTGGGAGCAGTGTATTTAGGTCTAGTCTTTTCAGTTTCGCACAGAAACATACCTGCACTTCTCCCGCAAACCTAGAAGGTGCTTTGATTTTTCTTCGCTTTCGACCATCTTCTCCAACAATTTCTTCATCATCCTGTGCAGGTTCAGATACGTTGTCGTTCTTCTCTTGGTCCTCCTCATTAGCTTTACTGGCATCAACAATTTGTTTTGGTGGTCGACCTCTTTTTCGCTTTGGCTTTTCCAGACCCTCTGCTTTCAGAGATAACTCGTGTTCAGGGGGAAATAAAGGTCCGTCAGAAACAACTACAAAACAGAAAATTCACTCAAATAAAAGTCAAGAAAGTATATTTCAACTGAAACATTTTAATTTCAAGGCAAGTTATTGGAGATCAAAACTGCAGATTTTGTATCTCTCATCAAAAGTCCATTTACTTTGAATCAAATATTTGTCTCCCGACTCATCAGTGTGAATAGAATAAGTTTCAACTGTGCTGTTAGGATTCACACTTTGCAATGCCTCTTCAAGTTGCTGTTTTTGTTTTGCTTCTCTCTGCAACCTTTCAAATTGGCTATGGTATATGGTCCTCAATTTTGATTGACCCTCTACAATGAGGTCCAAAAACAATTTCGTTGCTTCCAACTGTATGTGACATCCTGGACAAATATATTTTGGGAATTTGGAATCGTTCTCCACCTGAAAATACAATTTGAATTTCCCACCTATCGGATCGAACCCACAGAGCTACTCAAGTTCATGACTGAAGTATTTTTAATACCCACCCTAACCGGTAAATATCTGTTGACTAGTAGTGCTAAATTGTTTGAATTTTCATCCTCTGAAAATAAATATATTCCGTTTTTGTTTTCTTCTGCGCACAGCCTACAGTGATTTGATTCACACAACAACGGTGTCACCTCCATTTTGTTTTCTATCAACTCGACAATCGACAAGGTACAGGGTGACGTAGCATACGACATACGATCAAAATAACCGTAGTTTGGACCAATGTGAGTTCATAGAGGGCACAGGATAAATGAGACAGTTTTGGGTTGCATTTTTAGATGTTTCATTGAAGATTTTCCCACATTTCTGCTTATCATTACATTAGATGAAAGTGGAAAAATACGAATTGAGAATTACATCCAGTTTTCTATTGAACTTTGCCTCCAAAAAATATTTTCTGCTCACCAGTGCTGCCACACGTCACGTAAATATTAAACTTTATTTTGGCGCCAAAACCAGTATGATGAATTAAGAGATGAAATGATACAGATTATTGTCTTCCACTGTTTTGTATAGATTAATATGTGTCATTCTAGCAGAAGGAATTCAGATTTAGATCTGTTCATTTGTTGATCAGCGCCAATTTATTTATTTATTTCTTTTAGTCCTAAATCCTTGACTGAGAGTTATATAGTTTCTCTTTCCACTCTATTTCAAGAAATTAGGTGTTTAGAAATCATATACTGCCTGAGTAACATTTTTAAGAATGCAGGCAAGACTGAAACTGAATACACATCTAAAATCAACTTTGTTTTCAAATAAAATAAGGGTCATGATTGAAACAGAGATGTATAAATTGACCCTTAGAAATTTGGTATTTATGTTGATGAATCTGATCTAAGCAGCTATTCACTCTACCAGTAGAAATTCATCTGTTTTTGACACAGACGACCAAATCCTCTGAATGCCGATTTTTGTGGCGAAATGTTGGCCACACTTCATGAGATATTATAGCTGCGTTCGAGTTGACTCCCAAAACAATCCGGGCGCACTCTCAATAACCTTATTGCATTTCTTTTGTAAGTCGGGGCGAGTTCCGTTCCATTGTTTTCAATAGCATTGAAAGCCCGGCTAATGCACTGAATGTGTGCGCTGCGTAACACCCACAGTGCATAACACCCAAAGTGCGTAACACCCAAATGTCATAACACCCAAATTTCGTTATGCCCACACCACAGAACTCATAGTTATTATTATGAGTTCTGTGGCCTACACTCTCCGAACATTCCCGAATGATGCACTGTTGCAAAATTTACCGGATATTCTACAATTTCCTATTAACCCAATCTTACTTAGCCTAACTAACCTAACCTAAAAGAAGGATGAATTTGGCAACAGCGCATCATTCGGGTATGTTCGGAGAGTGTGGGCATAACGAAATTTGGGTGTTACGCACTTTGGGTGTTATGCAGTGTGGGTGTTACGAAATGTGGGTAGAACGAGATGCTCCCCACTGAACTCCCCGCTCGCTCGATCGGGTTTCAACTCGATCGTAGCCTATGAAAATACCAATCCGACCACGGTTTAAAGAACTACGAAAGTTTTTCTAACCGAAAATCTTGTATTTGCACCCATCAGAAAAACATTCCAACTACTGGATGCGTGAGAATCCAGCCTGCAGCTGGCGGGTGCGCTGCGTAACACCCACATTTCGTAACACCCACAGTGCATAACACCCAAAGTGCGTAACACCCAAATGTCATAACACCCAAATTTCGTTATGCCCACACTCTCCGAACATACCCGAATGATGCACTGTTGCAAAATTTACCAGATATTCTGCAATTTCCTGTTAACCCAATCTAACTTAACCTAACTAACCTAACCTAAAAGAAGGATGAATTTGGCAACATCGCATCATTCGGGTATGTTCGGAGAGTGTGGGCATAACGAAATTTGGGTGTTATGACATTTGGGTGTTACGCACTTTGGGTGTTATGCACTGTGGGTGTTACGAAATGTGGGTAGAACGAGATGCTCCCCAGCTGGCTGTGATTTAAGTAATTGTTAGTTTGCAACACTGCCTCGCCTCTACTTTGCTGTCACCCTTGTCTGCCGTTACCTGTCTCAACACAGAACAGTCAGAACGCAACCAATCACCACTCAACATTTGACAATTTTGACAATCTTATCTTGACATTTGAAACTTTGTAGGTTAGGAAAGGTCAACATGGTCTAATTTTACATTTTAAATTTTCAAATAATTTTTCAAGACCACACAAAAATATGTATGCATGAAAAAATCAATTTCAGCAGTTGAATATGTTGCCAGTAAATATAGCTCGTCCATTCATTGGAAAGTACCGTTCAATATCAAAGTTTACTCCAATTCTATTTCAACATGTAATGAAGAGGTATAAATCAACCAAAGAAAGCGGCCTCACAACATCCAGAAGAACAGAAGTGGACACGAACGTCAAACCTTTGGGCGAAAAAGTGAAAGAAACTACAAAAACCGTGTCGTACTTAGGAATAATATTGATAGGCGTAGGTGTAACCGGTACCTTGTTTTATGCGGTTTTCAGCGAACTATTCTCAAGTAATAGCCCCAACAATATTTACTCAAAGGCTGCGAAGAAATGTATTGCTGACCCTAGAGTAGAAGATAAGTTGGGATATCCGATAACTTCCTATGGGGAAGAGAATAGACGTGGTCGCAGGCAGCACGTTTCTCATTTGGTGTATGCAGGAAAAGACGGTAGAAAGCACATGAGGATGAAATTCCATTTGAAAGGGTCGTTTCACACCGGTACCGTTCACTTGGATATGGTCGAGGTACGCATACACATGATTTGAGAATGTTTCAATTGTTGAGGGTACTTTTTAGAATGATTCTGGCAATTACGAATATCGGTACCTCTTCGTTGAAGTAGATGATATGCTGAGGAATACTATCATGGTTGAGGACAATAGGAATAATAGTGTCACCACCAACACCCTACAACTTGAAGATTATAAGTTTTGAAAAAATGGCTTCGAATTGGATAAATTGCGACAATTTTTTTTTATGAGGTTTCAAAAATCTCTGAATAAGGTATAAAAGAACAAATCTTCATTTCTGTTACAAATTGGTGATTCGGTATCATAGTACAATGAGTATTGAAACTTTTTTAGTCTGTACTTTTCTCAAGTTGCGAATTCCATTTGATTCAATTGACATCGATGAAATATTCAATTCACATAATTTTTCAGTTATTTCACCTAGATGAAAAAAACGTCTTCTGATATATCAAGTTTTATTTTATATCACATATTTTTCTTCAGTGGGGAATCTTCATAATAGTACACAAGTCTGTTATTAAAGAAATAATCTTTTAATTTTATCAAACACCAAGCAATAATAGCATAGATTGCGGAATATTGTACCCAGGCTGCCTTCATTACCTGCCAGAATCCTGGCTTGTAGTAAATCCTGTGCTGGGGATATCGAACTGATAGTTTTAGGTTGAAAACGTTTTTGTTTTCCTTCCTTATGTTTGTATATATGTTTGTTAGATGTGTTGTAACTGGAAAATGAAAAAAATAAAATCACATGAATTCTACTATTTGTTAAAATCAATCCACACATACATTGAACAGTAATTTTTTTTGAAGATATGTGCTCAGAAAGGGATAAAAATCTGTCGAAACTTGTATTTGACTCGTTGGACATTGATTTATATACAAGCTGATTTTTACAACAAAATATATATGAGATGTTTCATGTGTCAACTCACAGAAGTTTTAGAAAATCCTTGTGTTGCAACACTATTATGTATTCATGTGTGTCATCTTCGATACTACCTACTCAGAAAGATATTTTCAGAACATATTGCTAAAGAAAAAGCTTTGAATACCAGGTTATCTACATGTCTTGCTATTTTTTTATTGTCATGTACCCATTATAAGGAACTATTTTTTGGCTATGTTTTCCGAATAAAAAAAAAAATAGAAATCACAACTTTTATGAACGAATTACAAATACTTTTTTAGGTACGTGTATATCATTCAAATACGTTTGATTCTTTGACGAAAAGGAATAAAGAGTCCATCTAAAACAGCTACCCCCCTGCCTATAAGGCACAACAGGCACTGAGTTACATAGATATCACATTTTCTTGTTCAATTTGTATACTAAGCATATAAAAATTGAATCAAATAGATATCAAAATATAGAAAATATCTACATAATGAAGCTGAAATAGATAGTGTAATAGATATTTTCTATTTATACTATCTATTTGATTCAATTTTTATATGCTTGGTATACAAATTGAACAGGAAAAAGTGATTTCTATGTAACTCAGTGCCTGTTGTGCCTCATAGGCAGGGAAGTAGCTGTTTTAGATGGACTCTTTGTTCCTTTTCGTCAAAGAATCAAACGTATTCGAATGATATACACTTACCTAAAAGAGTATATGTAAAAATATTCCGATTTCACTTCATTTATAAAAGTTATGATTTCTACTTTTTGCTTCTGAGAAAAAAGCCAGAAAACAGTTCGTCGAACTTCATTCCCTCCAGAAAATGCCCAAGTTCCTAAATGTCATTTATTATTGCTTCAAAAATAATAGAATTCGTAATGTGACACCATTGAAACCTTTAATCGCCAGGAAAATAAGAAAAGCAAAAATCAAGATGAATAAAAACCCTGGTGCGTTGACCGATATGCTTTTGTTTAGCCAATTCCTCTCGACCTGAGAAATCGAAGAGAAAACTTAAATTTTTTGACGGTAGGTGGTGTTGTGGTGGTGTTAAAAATGCGATTTCCTATGGGTACATTTTCATTAAAGCGGCAGCTTACGAGTGATTCTCGATACCGGCGGTCTCATTGGATAAACTCTTGCGAAATCTTTCGTTATCAGTATACAAAATACGTAAGGTCAAGTTCGTCTAATAAAAAGCTATTATTTTTTTTTGAAATATTTGACAGTTCGATTTGAATTTGAATGCATTTGAAAGTTCCTTTAAAATTCAAAATGTTCTACCAAGTTCTTGTTTTTTTTCACGTTTTTCTTGTTTGTATTCTTTTTGAGTGTTTATGGTTGCTGTTCTTGTATTTGTTCGATTTTAAAGTGATAGTTAGATTTATTATGAACCGATTTACAATAAGCTCAAAATAAAACGCTCGTGTAACGTGTAGGTATTACTTATCCCTCATATCATCGGCTCGTAATCACATTGAAATTGCATTTTTCTTAACACTATGAAGAAAAAAGTACTTACCTATCTCACAACTATTGTTTCGGAAGATTTAAAATCACAATAACTGATTTTTTGATTTATTTTTCATCAAATTGAAAGCAAAAGGAATACCTTATAATCAGTCAAAATGTGATTACATAATTTCTAGCATTTCGCGGGAAAGCATGAAATTGCATGCAAAACATGAGACCATGAAATAAACATAACCTATAAATCTATGAATAATCGAATACGGATATCATGGCATCACAGATTAAATTAAAATCACGTAAGGCGCCTCTGCTGGCAAACTCTCGAAGGCATCTCTTCAGTTAAAATTGAT
Organism: Zygogramma bicolorata; assembly: GCA_032362365.1. NCBI lineage: Eukaryota > Metazoa > Arthropoda > Insecta > Coleoptera > Chrysomelidae > Zygogramma > Zygogramma bicolorata. Next base: position 12,054 of record JAVJAQ010000129.1, read on the forward strand.
CAAAATCAAGATAGCGAAAAGTCGAGAAAATTTGCTTACAATCTATCAGGTATAAGTAAGATGTCTAGAAGGATGGTGTACTGAGTTATACCTGGGCATGTTTGGGGTATACTTGGCGACACATGCCTACTATGATAATGAGCATCATGGCTTTTCGACATCGAATCAGTTCAGATGGCGTTTGAAACGAAAAGAGTTAAAAATTTCCTAGGAAATGTATAAACGGCCGGCCTGACGGCTGGCTATACTTTTACTTTTGGACGCTGACTGATCAACAACCTATATTAATTGTTTAGAATACTGGCCAAATTCCCTATAATTGTGTTCCTTCCATTCGATTTTGTTTCTTATGAGTATGACATTGGATTTCGCTCATTTTGTTGACTGCTCGAATCAAAGAATATAGTTTGTCGATCGATCGGTTGACTATGCACTTCCAATTAGCGTCAACTAGCGATGAAATTGAGAAACACACCACGATACGTAAAAATGACACTAATGACAGAAAAGTGTCGCCATAAAATTCTAAACAATATCGCATCGGTCCCAGCACCATCCTTCTAGACATCTTAGGTATAAGTCAACACACCAGGGTTATTATTCATCTTGGCAAAAATCACCTCAAACCTTTCTCGGGTTGTTAATGTTGCCAAGGAAATCCAAAAACGCGCGAGATTTTGAAAGTTGGATTCGATGAGGAGTACTTCAAACAGGCAAAATACGGCATCAACAAAAAAGTTACTTCAAACTCGATACGGTCAAAAAAAAATCCGTTTTTCTATATACTTACTGTTTCTTTCAAGGTATCTCTCGATAATATTTTCTGTTGCGAAATTGGTGCTTTCTTTGCCATTATAATCGACATCAATGGCAGAAGCGTCGTAAATATTGTGGATCCTACTTTTATCACAATGTATTGGATTTGTTTGGTGAAGCGCCAAATCTGCGAGAATCTGTAAATTGGCCCCCAAGCTTTGATACAAGTACTGTTGGTAGATGATCACAGATTGCATCTGAAGTGGACAAACTTCCTGAAAGATTCAAGAACTTATTAGGAAATTTTTCATTAAGTCTCCTACTAATTCAGTATTGCACCAATAGGGGTTCAAATTAAGTGCTTCTCATCAATAGCGGGTGTTCAAATACTTTTTGGTGAAGTTTGGATGAGAGTTTATATAGTGAGTTCGTTCCCTTTACAACTCATTATACAGGGTGTTATTCAAGTACGTGGCCAAACCTGAAGGAGTGATTCTTTTGAGTAATTCTAAGACAAAAAGTTTATTTGAACATAGGTGCGGTAATGCTTCGTTTTCGAGATACAGGGTGTCGAAATAAAAAAAAAGTTTTTCCTGAATATCTATTTCATTAGTCCTTCAGCCGATTTTCTTCAAATTTGGCGATGCTATTTAGAGGGTATTGAGGGGCTGATTTGGCCATAACTAGATTGAACTCGTTGTGTCCAGAGGCGTCCCAAAAGTACCTCAACTAATATTTTTGACCAAAAAAATGCCCGCCACTGATTTTTTGCAATTTTTTTTTTCTCATTGAGCTACTGAAACTACAACTGTTTTATCTCTATCTTTCTCCTTGTATCTTGCTCTGTTTTTAATGAAAAAATTGAAATCACTTCATTGCATGTCCTTGGAACAACAAAATTGGTATTGTTTATCACAGGATGTTGATATAAAAATCCTAAAGAACAAGAAGATGGAAAAAATATGACGTTGAAGATTGGTGACAGTTTTCAATAAATACATATGAATCTGTTTAGTTAAAAAGTGTATCATTTTTAGTTGTGTTTCATCGAAAAGAGTTATTCTAAAAATTAGAAAGATGTCTTTCGTGTTATGTTATTTGATCAGTCATAAATAAAAAGCTCCATATTACACCCTGGTTGTTGATGGCTTGCTAGTTTTATTTTGATGTACCAAAGACATACAATAAGGCGATTTTTATTCTTTTACTCTAAACAGAGCATAGAATACAGGAAAAAAGATAGAGATAAAAAAGTTGTAGTTTCAGTAAATCAAATCTAGAAAAAAATATGTTTTTATTTGGTGAAAATACTGGTTAAGGTACCTTTCGGGACGCGACTGGACAGAATGATTTTAATCTAGTTGTTATCAAATCAGCCCCTCAATACCCTAAATACTATAGGAAAATTAAAATCGACTAAAAGATATTGAGAAATTCAGGAAAGAACTTTTTTTTTGACACCCTGTATCTTTAACACAAAGCATTAACTAACCTATGTTTATATGAACTTTTTATCTTAAAATTACTCACAATATCACCCCTTTGAATTCGGCCAGGTAGAGTTTGAGAGTATACTTACTTTCAGTTCATATTTTATTGGAAGTATAAGATTTATTGTATCGATTCTATACTTGGATAAGTTCAAACGGTAGTTGACAGTGATTTTATCAGTTTTTCCATCTAGATCTTGATCAATTTCTCTGAGCTGAAAAAAAAAACAGAATCCTTGTGAATCATTTCGAAGAATATGTGAAATATTATCTCGAGTTGATCTGCAAGTTTTCTTGGTAAAGCTCCAATTACTTGACCTTCAAAGGTTTTAATTAAATACCAAAAGTTCCAATCATACTTTTGATATTTTTAATAGCATTAGAATTTAATCTTTCTACGACAAAATGTAAATATATGAATTGTGTTAATTTTGAAATTAATCTTGAATGGTGATGAAATAATTGATGAAGTTTCATAGTTTTTTTTAATTTTGCGATCTCATGAATAATAGTTGTTATATATAGGAATACCTCTTCAACATCAGCTCGTTTTTTCTTAAAAAATATGTTATAGCAGAAGCTTTCGCAACAATCGATGAAAAAAATTCAAAAATTTTATTAAAAAGTATCAATTGACAATTATAGCCTTGTTGATACGTACCTTCTCTAGATAGTGACAGATTTGGAATATTCTTATGAAATTTACACATTTTGTCGAACATTGTGATAGGTACTTGTAAAAGTTTTTTACCTTTATAAGCGAACAGGAGTCAAGATGATCCATATGTCGTTTGTGAAAAGGATAAGTGCTGCACACTATAGGATTGCTTGAATTATCAGTCGTGGCAGTCAGCAAATAATCCCCAAGTAGATTCACTTTGGGCTGCTCAAAAAATACGTCGTGCTTCAACCAAAATCCTGGTAAGTTCGTGAGGAGAAATAGAATTTGAAATATCGATGAAAAAGCGACATGTGATTTTTGAATCACTTTGATCAGGTTCCATTATTTTTCAAAGCAAATTAAATAGGTATAAGATTCTTCATGAATGGACAACCTCTACACTTTCAAAAATTATGGAACCAAAACAAACGAAAGTAAAACGAAGAGTATACCGAACCAAAGCTATCGCGATTCCTTTTGTTGGAAAGTACGAAAAGTGGTGATCAAATTATAAGCAACTATGATAATGTTTGCATGTCTTGAATATATACTTTCAGGTGATTTCAATTTCTATTTTGAAGAGGAATAAATCAACATATCCTCTTCGAAATCATCTAATTCCGAAAGTTGATGTTAATTAGCTTCTTCCTGAAGATGCTAACCTCGTTAGCGAAAAGCGCGTTAAATGCAAATATCAGTTAGGTGTTAGGTTAATTGATCTCAACAAAAAGTTTCAACTTTTACAACGAAGGTTTCAATGTCATCGTTTATTCAAGGTGGAATGTGTTGTAAATGAGCTCAATACACATACCAGTATTTTTTCGAGAACTTAAGATAGGTATATGAAAAATCACTTACCTCCACTATTATATGCGAAAATAAACGGCAGAATATAAGCGAAAATGCCACACAGCAACGTCAAAAATGTTGCTTTCGATATCAACGTACTTTTATACGTAACTTCTATGTTTCTCTTGTGAACTTCTAACACGACCATCATACATTTTAGAAACGTAGAAATTCTCTACAATTTGGGTCTTGTAACTTATGTCCTACAAAACAATACTGTTTCTGTTTATTGTTTACCTTACTCTCTGTTTGTATCCAAGTTACCATAGAAACTATTAGAAACTTCACTAGCTTTGACAGTAGCAGGGTAGGTTTGTAATGGTTGTCCACCACACGAGTCTTGAATAACATAAACATATGGGTAGTCTATTGGCTGCGTTACAACAGCAGAGAGTGTTTGTAATTTTTTTTATTTCACTCCTCTCATAGGAATTGTAATTTCTATTTTTTGATTCGAAGAATAAGGAAGACATATAATATCTAATTAAACTTCTCTCTATAAAAATAAGCAAGTTGCTAATTACAACAATGCATTTTTGCAACAATAATAGATAATGTGCCAGAATATTAATTAGGTCATAAAGCATTTTTTCCGACATGGATTTATACCGAACATTTGAGAATTTTCATACGGTAGGGAAAACCTTGTAACGCTAGAAATCATCGGAGGAGAGGTACAAATATCAGTAGCTATTTACTCAAATATAAATGAAGACATTCCAAATAACCCAGCGTAGTTTTAAATAAAAACAACCCTCAAGAGAGAAAAGACAGGACTTGAGCTTGAGGCTCACAAAAAAGGGGAGGGAAGAATGTACTCGTCGGATCAACTCCGATGAAACTACCAAAGGTGGAACGTTTGATTATATTTGATCGCAAAAGCAGCAGTCATAAATAAATATAGACTTGTTTCTGCGATATTCGAATCAATATAAACATCACTGACAAAATGGTTGAGGCTTTCGCGGCCGAGGTTATTAGTATAACTACTGCTCTTCGGGCTTGAAGGCCGTCGTACTTTGGAATTTCTTCCTGACGTTTCGCTAGCGCGAGTGGCCAGCTTCTTCAGAGGCTTATTCATCTCCGATGACTAAACAGATCGATTTCTCAAGGCGTATTTATATTGATGCAGGTAGTCTGGAGTGTTAATTACTTCTGTCGGGTTCGGGGAATAATCATCATTATTAGTTGCCGCACTACCTGCTGTGATTTCATCAACTAATGAAATCACAGCAGGTAGTGCGGCAACTAATAATGATGATTATTCCCCGAACCCGACAGAAGTAATTAACACTCCAGACTACCTGCATCAATATAAATACGCCTTGAGAAATCGAACTGTTTAGTCATCGGAGATGAATAAGCCTCTGAAGAAGCTGGCCACTCGCGCTAGCGAAACGTCAGGAAGAAATTCCAAAGTACGACGGCCTTCAAGCCCGAAGAGCAGTAGTTATACTAATAAACATCACTTTCAACAACTCTGTCCTATTACGGAAAGCACTTGCAAGCGTGTCTTTTTTGAAGATGTCTGTTGAATGTCATTTAATGTCCGGCGTGGTATTAGCCAGGGAACCATTTGCTTTCTGACGAGCATCTGCCCAAATATATCCAACATTGTTGGATTTATATTGAGAACGAGTATTTTAACTTTCTCTCTTTGAGTCTCGCTTCAAGAAGCATTATGCTCTCATCCGCTAAGGATGAACTGAACAATTATTTGTTGCCTGCATACTCTGGATAGTGACTCACAGAAAAAAATGATTCGAAACTAATCGAACATGTAGATGATATTTTCTCGATGCATTCAAAAGCCTAGAGCTAGCTTAATACTATACTACACTGTATAAATGGTGACAAAGAGCCTAGCCCAATTCAACTTATGATATACCTAGGTATGCCCTGTAATGTTCAAAGAACACCACGTGAATTAAGGAACAAGAGATACGAGTCAAAATTCAATTTAAATTTTTGAAGTTTGTTAATCTAGAGAAAAATCTCCCACGGTAAGAAGTTCCAAGATCCACTGAAAAAAGATCCCTGAGCAAGAGAGGTTCAACGATTGACGACAATTCAGAAGAATACCGACTGTAAAAATATCTATAGAACATAGACCCCTCGATCTCACATGGTTTTCCTATTAGAGATTATTACTGATCTTGATTCCTAGTATCGAGATATTCGACTTTGTAGGAATAGTTACTCCTGCATGATAGCTGAATATAAGATTGAAATAAATCAGCTTTCTTTGAAAAGAGGCATGCCTGGGTTTTCCCAGCATTAAATTCCACCAAGTTGATGTTACCACATTCTTTTATTTTCAATAAGTCATCGTTAATATTGTTGACGCTAATAGGGGCAAAAGGGCGCCAGAACTGAACCCTGTGGAACACCTGCATTTATTGGGAGAATATCATGCAGACGATACTCCATCAACAACCACACAGAATCTCAGGAAAGAAATGATTCGGTGACTTCAGATTTGTGTTCAGCGGCTCAAAATACATAAGGTGCACAATTTTTTTTCAAAAGGCTAGGGTGACCGGATAACAGACTTTGGTAATACTTCGGTAGCTATGAGCACCTTCTATTTGAATAATTTTTTGTGGAACTTACGTAATTCGGTCTCCTCTACAAAAAATCTAAATGAAATTATCGGCGGTCTCTTTTACTTTCGGAGATACAGGGCCTTTTTGGTGTAAAACTTCACAATTTTCCACATCAACTTTCTGTTGTTTGATTTCACAAAATTCCTCCTTCTTCTGATCAAACGGTAGTCGCTCTCTTGTTCACTCGTTTTCAACATTTTTAAGCAAAAAAAAAACATTACTTTTTCAAAAAATCCAACTTTCTCCAAAAGTCAACATTAATGCATTCAGTTCTCAACAATAACAATGAGAGCGACAACACTGCAAATACATCACTTTCCACTGTCATTGCACTATGACATCACAACAAATTGGTTATGGTTTGAAAATAATTGCATTTTTTTGGAAAACTAATGGTTTTTCTGCTTGAAAATGTTAAAAACGAGTAAATAAGAGAGTGTGTGGTGTTTGGTCAGAAGAAGGAGGAATTTTGTGTGTTCAAACAACAGAAATTTGATGTGGAAAATTGTGAAGTTTTACACCAGAAAGGCCCTCCGAAAATATAAGAGAAAATAAAAAAAAAGTTGCTCATAGCGACCGAAGTATTACCCAGACTTTTACCAAGGAATCTTTAGGGTTGTTGGTGGCCCTCGTATCACCTGAAGTATGTGAGAAGAACTTTGCATTTTCTCTGTCTGACATAATTCATCAATGCTATTCTTGGTATTTCTAAGAGGTGTAGTTATTTCTTGACAAGTGTAAGACCATTAACCTACCATGTAGGTATTCGAGACTCTCTCAATAAATAAACTTTTCGTTTGATTCATTCAAATATATTACGAGGACCTCTAGCCATAGTACTGGTGAACTCTCCCGAGCATATCAATCTCGTTCTCATCATCAAAACTCCCTTTGTTCTCCGAGATACCGCTGTCCGTTTCACTTTGAACGTTCCACTGCGAAACAATCTTCTTGAGAGGCTTCAACGCGGTGAGACTTCTTCCAATCTTGTCCAGCTCCAAGCTACACTCCTCACTGAGATCGGTGAGCCACTGCTGGTAACTGTTCTCCCTGAGAATCTTCTTGAGATTGTCGCTGGTTTGGCTGAAGAAGAGGAAGTCTTTGAACACTTCCAGCTTGCGCTTGTACTCGTCTTCTTGATACTCCGTCAAGCTTTGCGCTGTTTCCCGTTCTTCTTTCAGCTGCTTCTCCAGCTTGATTGTTTCTTTCACCTCCTGGAGCCAAAGGTCGCGTTCGGCTGCTATTTTGTTCTTGACGGTTTCTGTTAGGGCTTTCAGTGATATTATCCGCTCCTTGATGTTGTTCTGGCGGTTCTGTATCTCGTAGAGAATGTTTCCGGTTGCTTCCGGGTCTTCTGGGGTTTCCAGGGAAAGCAGAAGAGGTTCATCGGTGTCTGACATCATTTTGGTCCATTCGCATGTCAAAATAACCTGACAGTCCATATGGTATTCGACTAGATGTCCAAAAACCTTGGAGTTGCAACTGATGCGATATTGTTTGGAATTTCATGGGACTTTTACGGATCATGCACCTCGATTTCATCGCTGAATGACTACGAATGTCAATCAATGAGAACAATGTCAAATGATTTGATGTTGATTCAATTTTTTCCAATTAGGAGCCACATCAGCTGATTCTTTTTGGGATTTAAAGATACGCTCTCTGGTGACAAGCTTCAAACATTGTCGAAGTATTGTCAAAGTGGTGCTTAATAGTTGAAGCATTGGCCAGAGCAGCGCAGCGATATTATTTTGAAATATTGCAATATGATTAAAATTATAAGTAGTTTATCAAGCACAATTCATAGTGACCGTTCACAGGAAAACTGAAAAAGCACCAGAAACTGTAATAGTCATAATAATAATGATGAGTTTATTTAGCTATGAAGCTACTTATTACAATTATCTTATAACATCAAATGTACCTACAATAATAATAATTGATCATTGATATGAAAAAAGGAATTGGAATATATTATTTTCACAAGTACACTCCGTATAAAATTCAATCAAATTATTCAAAAAATATAAAGATCATTATTTCAGTCTATGATTCATTCATTCTAGAGACAAAAATTTTTTTCAGAAATCGATGTTCGTTTTAACAAAATTTTTACATATTTTTCGGAAATTTGTTAAAAAACACATTTTTTTATTTCTAATGGCAATTCATTGAAAGTTTTCAAGAATTTTTTAAATAAAAAAAAATACACTTGATTTGTATTTCAATCCTTCTGTTCTTAGCAACAGGTTTCAATAAAGTTGATAATATTGACAATGGAAGTCCGAACCATTACCATTCACCAATGAACTTATTTCTATAACATGTGGTTGTTGTTTTGACTCTTCTGAGACAGTAATTCTTGCTATATTCTCATTTTCTA
>JAVJAQ010000130.1:0-10101 GCA_032362365.1 Zygogramma bicolorata
AAGGAAAAGTTTCAGAATCCTGGATTGCGTCCAATTTTCACAAAAATTTTGGAGAACGTTTAAAAAGGCTCAAGATGAATAAAAAAATAGAAAATTTGGCGCGGAAACCATAAAAAAGTCATTTTTTCGAAAAGACAATGTTTTCAAGCACTCAATCCAGATTCCGAAATTCTACTCTGAACTGTTATTTTGTCAGTGTACATATCCGATTTTCCGATAGAACATTATTCACACACACCATATAAAATGTGCCCGTATATCCTCCAAGTGAAGATTTTTATTTTATTCTAAGGTGGTGAGAAACAGACAAAGCAATATAGTTTATAGTTTGTACCGTCATTTTGACAGCTCTAGACTGTATCGAATCTCAAACAACGTTGCCAAATAGAAAAATCAAGTACTTATATCTAATGTAGCCAAAATTACTAAACTCGCGAAAAACGTAATACTTTTATCAAATCTATCCCAACCAAACCTAACTAACTTTGCAAAAAACAAATGTTTTTATTAAATCGATCCCAACCAAACCTAACTAACCTGACTTAACCTAACACATTCATTGTGAACCTATCAACAAGAAGGATGGATTTTGCAAAAGTTGAATCATTCGGGTATGTTCGGAGACTGTGGGTAGAACGAAATGTGGGTGCAACGACATGCTCCCAACCAAACCTAACTAACCTGACCCAACCTAACAGATTCATCGTGGACCTATCGACAAGAAGGATGAATTTTGTAAAAGTTGAATCATTCGGGTATGTTCGGAGACTGTGGGTAGAACGAGATGTTCCCATCTGAAACAATTTATCAAAAATGAAGTAGATTCTATTGATTGGAATTCAGAACCAACACCACGAAAGATCAATAAATAAACTGTACGAATCATTCAAATATTAAATTGTTGAATATAATTCCCAATCTGACAACGTCGCTCCAATTCAATCGAAGCCGAAATTAATAAAGCTAGTTGTCATTTCTAGTGAAATTTTAATTGGAAATTTGCAAAGAATGAACGTTATGAATGAACATTCTGGTGATATTTCTTGCAGAAAAATATAGTTTTCTTACAGAAAATGGTAGGTAAAGTGACAAACCAAAAGTGATTTTTTCGTTACAAACCTAAAATTTCACCCTTTTTTCCTTTTGAAAAGGAACTTGCTGTGGTTTCCGCGCCGAATTTTTGTACTTTTCATTCATTTTCAGATACTCTGAAGCTCCCCTAACAGTTTTATCGAAATCCGAGGCAATCCAGCATTCTGAAACTTTTCCAAAAGTAATATCAAATAAATAGTAAAAACACCCTATTGTTATGTTTATATTATACATTAATGTTTGATTCGTCCACAGAAAGGAAAAAGCTACTCATTTGCTTGCAAACAATAATCATAACAAACTGATAATACCTGCTCTCTTCAGAATGAAAATGTACATTGGTCTCATTATATCCAAACAAACAACAAAGGAAATTGGTGACGAAAGGTTGTCCACAGGAAATAATTCTATTACAACAACTGTAAAAGACAACCCCATCAGCTATTTTAACAAACACAAACTTCACACAATGTATGTAGATGATATTGTTATACTGCTCACAGGTGAGTTGTTTGCTCTTCGATAGGATGCAGGAAGCTCTGCGAAGAAAACAGAGTGTGTGAGAAATAGTCAGTGTTAATCATCCCAAAAAGGAGAGAGATAGTGTTTATCATGGAGAAAAGGAAGCTAGGAACTTTAAAAGAACTCACTACACAAAAGGCATCACAAAAACTTCCCACAGGGTTGGGTACCTTGGTGCCATCTACAAAGATGACACGGAACCAACTACTTGGGAAAAACGTTCAGGAACAATATCGTCGAACAATTAGTCGGACCTTGGGTTCAAACTCAAGAGTCGATGCTGTCATCTGCGCTCCATAGGCATGTCAAGTTAAAGCTATCCACTAACTGAAATATAATCACATAACAGTTTTTCTATTCATCACTATGGGCATGCAAACCATCAGAAAAACAAAAAATTGCACTGATTCGGTATCGACCCAACTTAGCTGCACGGTAAGGAACGCAATCAGTTTCCACACAATTTGCTATCAACAATCTCCACAGAATCCTTCCATGCATGGGGCAGACTCAGTCTTCGAAAAAGAGCAAAGGCACAGAATGTGAATCATACTAACGATCTCTGAACCTTAATACTGAGGCAACAAATGAAATAACCAGTATGAGTACAATTGGAACTATTGATAAACAAAGAAGCAAAAAAACACTGGCTAGCATTGACGAGTTACATCCCTCATATTAAGATTAACAAAGTAAAATTTCAATGGAGCCATGGCTGGTTCTATCAGCAAGTAGGTAGAAAATACATCATAATCTAATCTTATTCAACCCCACCAATGGATCCATCGTGTCGAGTGTATATAACATGAACTCCATATCAATTAAAGGTAAGTCTTGAATATCCTTTGGATGATATTTTATGGATGCCAATGGGATATATTTCACAGATATAATATGAATATCTTCAAATCGTAGAATATCCAACATCCTACCAAGATGTTTCATGGAAATTCATTATATCCATTTGTAATATTAAGATTTCTGAATGATGTTGCTTGTTGTCTGGAACATCACTATGAATAGTAAGCATACCTACCCAAAGTTGTAGGATACTTTCCCATAGAAGATTCTGCCATTGTCTCTCTGCCTTCTGGGTATACCTATAAACATTGTCTATACGTATTCCACTAGGCTACGACATTGCGGTATTGATGGCGCCACGAGAACTCTTCGAATGCTTTCCACTTGAGCATTGGTCAAACTATCCTATTTCTCTATAAATAATGATACTACACTACCTGTAGTAGAAGCAATGCCATAATGAAAACTAATTTTTTGTATCGATAGATACAATATCTTTGAAAAGTCTGAACCAATATTTTCTGAGATCAATGAGAATATAATTGATAATAACAAAGATCGAGAGTCATGGACAAGATACTTCAGAATGAATAACTCTAAATTTGTGGATAACTTTGTGGGTCAAATATAATAGACTTGTTAAAATGCTTTGTCCTCTTATTCCTCGATAAAGTAAAGGGGAACTTTGGATTGGGAGGAAAAATTGACATGTTCGAAGTGTGAAAGTGGAAGGAAGTGCATGAAACCTCTGGCGATCCATATTCATAAATTTCACAGGAATTCAGTGACTTACTTTGAACACATTTCTCTGAGTTAAAGACTATTAGATATGCTAGTGGATTTTGCTATGGAATCATATATATAACTATGCCTGCAACCAATGTATCTCTTAGTCGCGATACTCTTTATGCACTTTCCAAGCACACTGAGACTTCGCAATACATGAGCATTGTCAATATTCTTTATCAAGAGCACGGCTCGAGTATAACGATTCTTATGTATCATAAATATCAACCTTGTGAGCAAAGACACATATACAATCATTTTTTATGAACTGATTGATAAAAATTGAGATAACATCCATTTTATTTTCTCCAGCATTTGTTTTTGTTAATAAAATTATCCATGAACTCGAAGGGAAAAAGAGATCGGAGCATGAATGGGGACGAAATAGCAATATCATTTTCTAAAATTGGACTGTATGAACAGCTTCATTGATATACAAAGTATAAAGTATACCAATATCTCAACATGCCAATCTTGCTCCTTCATTGTCACCAGTCTTGCAGTTTTCAACCACCTTGCTTGATAACATCCCCATGAACCACCACAGTTCGGTCAACAATACTGAACCCTTTGCAAAGGATTTCTGCTCGTGCTTCATGTTTACTTTAGCGACACCATCATCTCCCGCTTCATTTCCCAAATATCCAACGTTATCAATACTGTGGTCACCATGATCTCCATTTAAGGATCAAAGTAAGGTCAAGCAGAAATTAAATGTCTATATTGTTGAAATGAAAAAGATTTTTCAACAGTCAGTTACAGCATCCCACTATTGGGGTGTCCTATTAAGATAAAAAGAACTCCAACTCATCTGCACCACCTCAACAACTATTGCTAATTCAGGTTAGGACTGTGACATTTCTTGAAAATTTCAAACCGTGAAATTTTGTGAGCGATTATTATAGTTTTTAGTGTTTTTTTACTTTTTATGTGAACGTTAACCATGCTTTGTACTTGATAAACATCAGTAATAATTTGAATCACATTCCAAAATCTTAAAATAATACAGCAGCGCCACTGTGACCTAGACTTCAATTAATAAGCACCACTTTGACAATACTTTGACATTGTTTGAAACTTTCCACCAGACGTATCGCTTATCTTGAAATCCCAATTGACTTTCCATAGAAGAAGCGAAATTGGCACAAGTGTTTCTAGCACGTGAAAGAATTATCCAAATCATTTTTAGCGGGAATTTCAGTCATATCGAAAAAGTGAATTCGAATTGGATCTAGATAGAAATGGCCCGAATATTCGTAGATTCGAATACATTCTGAATTTCCCTCATTGCAAATTCATTTTATAATCTACAATTTTCTATAGTTTTTTTCAATATTTTTGTAGTCTTTTATAAACTGTTTGGTCATGTGAAAAGACCCAAGGTGGTCATACTGTGCTAAAATTCAACAAAAATTGTTTAACGATGAAGAAAAGCTCAAAGTCCACTTCGAAACATGATGGACTTCTACCACAGGTTAAAAACTGTTTTTCTCTAATAATCTAGGTCCCCTCTCCGTTCTCAATCAAATCAAAAGCACTTCAAAAGCTACTATTTTCGCCATCTACCATTTGAAACAAAAACTAGTTCTGTTTCGAAATGGTTGTTACAATTGATCTGTTCTGTAATCGTTTCAACTATTCGAAGACAGATGGCAATAGTGAAAGTTCGTTCAAATATTTGATTTCAATGTTTTTTAGTATCAATATCAGAATACGATGAGAAGTAAAAAACAGACAACATACTTTCATTTACATTTATAATGCCATCTCGATGGATGATGGAATCGACAAGGTTTCATTTATTCTTTTGAAGCCTTGCAAACAACGGATAGGGAAGGAAGTTCACTAGCCTGATACTGCAAAATACCTTACCCCAAAATATTTCTGCTAGTAATCGAACATTTTTGTGGGTTTGATCTTGGGTTGGAAATAATTTTCAAATTTGGAGCCCGTTGGAATAAATAATAAGGACCTGACCGGGGAAGTAACGTATATTGATATAATGGTGAAGGCGCCGGAAAATCAGTGAAAAATTTTGGGGCAAAATTTTTCAGTGCAATGGGTACAGTTTCAGACGCATTGTTTCTGGAATCGGATTTTTTTCTATACATATTCTTAAGAAAGGGAAATCATGTAATGTTCAAAGATCACCGCGTGAACCAAGAACAGTGAGTTGGTAGGCGGTTCTCAGATGAAATTTTAGAACTGTCGGCAGAACTGTCTAAAAACTGTCGGCAGGTGATGAGGCGAATTTGACGGTGGTGAAGATCACCGCGTGAACCAAGAACAGTGAGTTGGTAGGCGGTTCTCAGATTAAATTTTAGAACTGTCGGCAGAACTGTCTAAGAACTGTCGGCAGGTGATGAGGCGAATTTGACGGTGGATGAAAAAAAAAGTATGAAATCCTTCCTTGAATCTGACCAACTTAGAATCTAAGGGCGGCTTGCAAACTTGAAAAGTGCGGACTTTGAAATAACTATAAGAAACTTCTGGTGTCTGTTGGAGGCTAGATATCAGCAGAATAACTAGAACCCATTAAAACAAAGTAACCGGTTCTAGCTGCAGCCTAGCAAACGACAGATAGCCGAACAAGCGTGAATCCAATATAATTTGAATTGATGAAATCGAACCGGCGATAACCCAAGAAATTGAAGTCTATTCCTATGGAAAAAGTCTGCAAAGTAGTGGAACAGAATTGACAAGAAAGACAAGGGAAATTTCTTTGAAACAACGATCGAATTGGCCTGTTTCAAATGTTTTTCAATACAAGGTTTATCGAAAAATTCGGTAAAAGAATGCGTCTCCAACTAGACAGGTGAAATATCTGAATTGAATATTTATGCGAAAATGATATTGTTTGAAACATTTCATTCCCCAAGAATAACTATAAAAATATTAATCAGTTTTTTTCTCAGCTAGGAGCTGTTATCACACCCACATTCGTACAGGTCACGGTTATTAATACTACTAGAGTAACAATGAACTCATAAATGATAACATGATAATCAGCGCTTAAACAACATCGCTATTAATCGAATTACGAGATATTATATCGAATAAAAATATCAATGAAACTCTTCTGAAGGAATGAAAAAAATGAGTACATAATGCAGTTTAAGAAAGTCAGTGGACTTCATTTACAAAAATCAATCCTCGAAATCAATAGGTGCTTTATTACCAAGAGCTTAGATCTCCGCTAGCGTGTACACACTTGCGCAGTTTCAAATAACAAGCTTTTCCTGGGATGATATTTCAGTTAATACACATTATCTGAGTACCAAAAGGGTAGAAACCACAATTCTCTGCGATTACTAACACACCAGTGTCCAAATATGGTACGTTACCGTTTCATTAGCCATTTCCTCAAGTGCAGAATTCAGCGCCCTCATCACTTATTTTCATTGAGGGAAATAAGTAGAGAAGTGGAGTGTCGGTAGTGTAGACGTAAGCACGTCCGCCGATCAAGAGGAAATCAGGATTCAATTCCCCGTCAGACCACTGTGCTCGGATTCAAAAGTTGAAAGTTAATGCCTCGTTAATCCAATGCTCGCACAAGTCAGACTTCGGAGGGTTGGCGTTTGTCTAATGATTCGAGGAAAAAATTGAATCAAATATTGATATTGGCTACAATCCTCTGTGAAACTTAAATATTTAAAATAGGAAATCTAAACACATTTATTAAAACCCAGGAAAAAATTGTGAAACATTTCAACCTCTGTTTGAACATCTTTATTTTGTTGTGGATAAATATTTGTCCGTAGTTTTCTGGGTTTCTAACTCACCACAATCTGAAAAAAATTGTATCAATATTGCAATCTATACAAGTGTAGAAGGGCAGATTTTTAATCTTCCCCGAAAAGTTGCTGCGTCTATTGAAATACGGTTTCTTCTGGATAGAACGAGTCCAGTTAGTTTGAAAGAACTGAAATCGATATTCAAATTTGGAATCACATCCAGGGTAGTTTACTCTTGATCAAAATTCTATTTCTCGTTCTCCCCTGTACACTGTTCGGAAATTTGGTTTGACAACTATATGCAGGTATTCTGCAATACACCAATTTTTATGAGGAATAAAATTTTCTAACAAATCGATAATAAAAAAGTTTTCATTATGGTGGAAATTTTTGAATCTCATTGTATATGTCTGGACCAAATATTGATTAGCAAGCCATCGTAGGCGTGTGAAACCCTTTAAAAAGTATGTTTCATCCGGTACACAGATGGGTGAAGGTCGACCTTTATTTTGTCTCTTAGACTATATGTAATACACTAACGAGGGACACTCTGTATATTATAGGTGAGGTCTCGTAGATGGAAAAAACTGGTTGATACCGAAATTCCACACCATCAAGGCATATACATTTCTTTGGTAACACTTTCATAACCGGTCTGACATTTAAATAACTTCCATTCTGGCACGAGTATTCACCCTCGTAGTTACAAATAGCATCAGTTCGCAATTATTATGTTGCTATTGCGGAAACGCCCACGCAGAGGATCAGTTCACCTTTCACCTAGCGTGATTTACAATCTTTCTCTTGATGATAATACCATTGGGAAATCCTTTCACTTGCTGTTGAACTTATAGGTGCCTAGGTCACGAGACATCTTCGTAGTGGTTACCGACTATTAGGAATTCTGAAATTTATATAGGGTGTTCCGTAGTTTTTTGGGTTTGTAACCTACCACAATCTGAAAAAATAAGAATTAATATTGGATATTCAGAAAAATTCATAGAAAAAACTCTGACAGAAATTGAAAATTCTAACACAGTCCACAATGAAGACATACAACCTACACAAAATACACAACCTGTATCAAACATTATACCTTATGTTACTCGTTTGTCTGAAAAGATAAAACGGATCGGCAACAGGTATAATATTAGAACAACATTCAAAACAACAAATACTTCAAGATCAACTCACACATACCAAATCGAATAACCCAACAGAAAACTCAAGAAATTGTATTTATCGAATTCATTTTTCGTGCGGTCAAAAATATATCGGTGAAACGTCTCGAACATTGGAAGTGCGAAAGAGTGAACACAAAATGTACATCAAGAACAGACAGATAGGTGGTTCTGAATCATCAGAACACATTCTTACTGCCGATGGAGACCACACAGTAGAATGGAACGACACTGAAATTATAACGAAAGAAAGCAACGTCAAGAAACGAAAACTAAAGGAATCTGCTTTCATTATGCTGTCTGGTGAAGAATGCATATCTATGAGTTCGCTTGATATGGATCGCAGATGGCTGCCCCTCTTGAAGGACAAAATGGTATGTCAAATTTGATATAATTTGACAAATGTCAATCACGAAAATTTTCTTTACGAGGTATTTGCATTTGAAAAGGAATTTGCCTAGAAGTTTTGAGAACGGAAGCAGATTTAGTTTCCGAAACGTTAACAGATAAGTTTTTTCATATATATCAGTTCTTATTATTTTTTGATAGACAAAGATTTGAGTTATACGAGAAGTTGCTGACTAATTGGACTTGTTCTATCCAGAAAGAACTGTTTTTCAATAGACGCAGCAACTTTTAGGGGTAGATTGAAAATCTACCCTTCTACACTTGTATTGATTCCAATATTAATTCTTATTTTTTCAGATTGTGGTAGGTTAAAAACCCAAAAAACTACAGAACAAATATTGATCCACCACAAAAAATGACGTTCAAACAGTATATAGGGTGATGTACAGATCTTTGATAGAAATTCATTCATACATTCAATTTCAGTCACGGTGTTTGAGAGTGGGACAACATGTAAATGTCTCATGAAGGGTGTGCAGGGAAAGAAGGCGGTTAGTCATGAATTGTGAGTTTTGTGGGAAAGCGATTTCAAGTGTTTGGATGCGAATTTAGTGTCTAGTTATGCATTCTGCTACAAGCTCTTTGAAAGCATGATCCATTATTAAATTTCAATTCATTGCCTTCAAGTAAACGAGTTACCTGACATACAATTTTTTCTCAATAAGGTGTATGGCACATTCGTGTAGAAATGAAAGAAGCAAGAAGGCGGTAAGTCAAATAATATATGAGAATGAAACGAAATGTTCATATCTGAAAACTGAGAATGCAATAATCAATGCAAACAAAATTTTTTCACCAGAAGTGTCAAAAGAGTTCATTTATTTATTTATTTATTTACGGGGCTAGCCCAATTTACAATTAGGTTATAACAAGACTATTCTCAAAAATCACTTACATACATTCGACATGAAACAACATATGACATATAGCAAGAATATTTTAAAAATACAGCATACATTTGACGTGAAACGGACGAGCACATATTTTTATTGTATAAACATTGGTAATGATATCATATCTACATGAAAAAAAAAATAATGAAACAAAAATTTCAAATGACTGATTTTCAAAGGCTTACATCATCCAAAACCCTCCTGATCCTAGATGCGCTCATACAGAAAAGATCAAGCGTTTGGGAAAACTTATTACCATTAATTTCCATTCTGTTGAGAGGGGAGAGACGGCAGTAATTGGTTGAATAAAAAGGAATGTCATACTGCAGGTATTTCGAACAGCAGTTTTCAATGTAATAATTGCGAGTAAATCAGGGCAGTTGATTGTAGCTGATAAAATTTTTTGCAAAAATATTAAGTCACATACAGTTCTCCTGTGGGAAAGTGTTTTGATGTTCAATTTTTTTTCAATGACCTCATATTCACAATGTTCACCAACTATACCCATTTTGAAAGCACTACAACGTAAACATTTTTCTTGGATACGATCAATTTTTTCAACATAGCAATGATAATGGGGAGACCAAACAATGGAATTGTATTCAATAATGGACCTTATATATATATATATATATATATATATATATATATATATATATATATATATATACATATATATAATTT
>JAVJAQ010000132.1:0-34164 GCA_032362365.1 Zygogramma bicolorata
CCATACGGCATTTACCTTTCATAGATTGATCTTCTCAAAAACACCACGATACCTTTAAAACCTTCAAACCGATGAGCACAACCTGGATATCAGATCTAGATCTCTTCTGACTCTCCTAACGCATTGCACGGCTCTGTTTCGAGGATCATTTTCATATCATATAACATGTTATATAATAGAATTCCCCATCAGTACAAATCCCTCATTAATGTCAATCAGAAAAAAGTTTAAACATGCCATGATAACAGGAGAAATTAATCTCCAAAACTAGTTTCTTCCTTCGTTTGATCATACATGCGTATTTGTCTCTTTTCATTATTAATTCTAATTATTATTTGATACCGGTATTTTACCTGAGGTTCAATAACATTAGCATTAAGATCTTAATATTAACATTAGCATTAGGATATCGGCTCCTCACACATTTCTGTGCATTTTTCATTGTATATTGACTTTTCTGTGAACAGCCATCTTGAGGTTGGGTGAAAGAGCAATCATCTTTGGACGATAATTGAACCCTGCCAATTGACAGGTCTGCACTAGCATATAAGTAACCATTTCCTTTTTTTATAATATCTGTTTATTTTGGAAGTCACATTATAATCAATCCTATCAATAAAAATATTTATTATTATTTATTAACTCTTACGGTTTTTGACATTCCCATGCATCGAATCTCCTAGTATAATATATATGTTACCGGCAAAGTGTGAAATCAGGCATTGTATAGAATGCCTAGGCATTCTATACATTGCCAAAAGTAAGCAGGCAAAGTGTGAAATTTTAAACATTTCATACTTTGCCTAGGCATTCTATAGAATGCCTGCTGGAGTTCAGCAGAGTTAAAAATCTGTCTGTTCCATTGTGAAATAAACTCATTTCTTAACAATTGTACAAGCTTTGCCTGGGCATTGTGTATAATGCCTAGGCATTATATAGAATGTCGAAAGTTTTGCAGGCAAAGTATAAAATGAACAACATTGTTAAAAATTGTTTATTGCAAATAACAAACATGAAATGTATTAAACATAGGATCTGAAAATCCTCATATTTTACTAGAGTAAAATTTGAAAGTGAAACATTAATTTAAGAAATTACTTGTTACAGCAGGAAAGAGAACTATGGTTAGGTTAGGTTAGGTTAACCTTAACTTGAAAACAATGGAACAGACAGATTTTTAACCTAACCTAACCATAGTTCTCTTTCCTGCAGTAACAAGTAATTTCTTGAATTAATGTTTCACTTTTAAATTTTACTCTAGTAAAATATGAGGATTTTCAGAACCTATGTTTAATACATTTCATGTTTGTTATTTGCAATAAACAATTTTTAACAATGTTGTTCATTTTATACTTTGCCTGCAAAACTTTCGACATTCTATATTATAATGCCTAGGCATTATACACAATGCCTAGGCAAAGTTTGTACAATTGTTAAGAAATGAGTTTATTTCATACTTTGCCTGGATTCACTCGGCAATGTATAGAATGCCTAGGCATTCTATACAATGCCTGAATTATACACATTGCCGGTAACATATACACCCGCATACACACAAGTGTATTGATCCATGCAATCTTTCCTCTCGACTAGGATTCTTTTAGTGGCAAGTATTTTGGTAGGTATTCACCTCCTTGATCTTCAATATCCATATTTTGCTGGTATCAGTCCATGTATCTTGCTAACTTTTCACCAAATATTCGAAGGAACATCTCTTGGGCAGGATGAATTTCAAAGATTCAAATTGGTTAGAAACGTATGAATAGTTGACCTAGATTTTTTCACCATGTAGAATAGAAATCTTTCATAAAAATACAGTATTTCACAAAAAATGTATTATCAAACAACCACAAAATATATGAACAAAATCAAAAGTTGATATTCCAGATCGGACTGAAGTCGTAAAAGGGCTATATATTAGAATTTCACATCTCAAGTCACTAGATTTCTTTCCGACTCTGTAAGCTCAAAATTGAAGAGAAGCCATAGCAATTTGCTCACAATGTGACTTTGCTAAACTGTCATAAAGTAAGAGAGGGATACAAAGTGGTATTTTTTGAATGTGGATGTTCATGTTTTTTATCTCTCGTCAAAGCTTTACGAATACGATAGTATCTCTTCAAATTTGATACCATTCAAGTTCCATAGGATTTTGATCGCAAAATTACCGATTAATTTATTCTCACGTGGGTTTGGAACAATTTCAACCGAGCCAACATCTGTGTGAATCAATAAGAATAAGTATAATGGGGTGAATCGTGAACCGTAAAATTAATAAAAATTCACATATCATAATCATGTACATATGTTATATATATAGAGATACGCCCTATCGCTTTCTGAATTTCAAGATTTTGAGTTTTGTCACTATTCAACTTCAGTCTATTTGCTAGAAACCAGGTGTTGGCTTGATTTTCAACTACTTCCATTACTTGTGGAATTTTAGATGATGATTGATCGCTGTATATTAGAGTTGTGTCATCTGCATACAGAATGGACTTATAGGGGTACATGAAGTTGCATATGTCATTAACATAGATAACAAAGAGCAAAGGCCCAAGTATGGAACCCCGTGCTCTACAGGTTTAAAGTTTGATGAAATATCATCACACGAAACCGCCTGATACCGATTTGAAAGGTATGATTCTATGAGTGATAGAGATACCCCTCTGACTCCATAGTAATGCAATTTTTTGAGAAGTATACTGTGTGACACACAATCGAAAGCCTTTGACAAATCGAAAAGCGTTATAGCAGTGTGCACACCCTTCTCGAAACCTTCAACAATAGATCCAACAACATCAAAGACAGCTAGAGAAGTAGAACGATTCTTGCGAAACCCATACTGACCTTGAGAAAAAAAGTTGTAGCTTTCAAAATAATCATACAGACTCTTTTTCAGTATTATTTCAATGACTTTGAAAAAAATAGAGACAATAGATATGGGTCGGTAATTGTCCAGGGAACTTGGGTCTCCCTTCTTAAAAACTGGAATTACTTTGGCATATTTGAAAGCGTCAGGAAAAACACCTGTCTCAAATATGAGGTTGACTAGTTCTGTAAAAGGTGAAATTATAATATTTAGGGTTTCTTTGATGATACACGCGTTTGAATTTTGGGCATCTAAACAGTTTGATGGTTTCAGACATTCCATCGTTCTTATAATATCCTGTTCGTTGACGGGCCCGAGGAAAAAAGAGCTACAAGCTACAAGGTACTGGAAATTGTTTGAAATTAATTAAATCATCTATGTCCATCTGGGGTAGAGATTTGATGATGGTATCCGCAATACCAACGAAAAAATTGTTGAAATCTTCGGAAGATATATGGGGTATTTTTGAAACAGCCTTTGTTTTGTTACGTTCATAATTTATTATCCGCCAACATGCGGATGATTTATTTTTAGAAGAGATAATAAATTCATCGTATGCACGTTTTTTATTCAGTGTTATTCGTTGTTGATATTCTTTTTTGAGTTTTTTGTACAAATTCATATCGGATGGGTCTTTACTGCGATCTGCGATAACTTTGATACTCCTCAATGACTCTCTGTAAGATTTGAGAGAATCGTCAAACCAACACACGGGGGAATAAGTTTGTTGATAAGCTGCGACTTTTCTCAGAGGAAATAACTTACAAACTTGAGTAGCATAGATATCAGTTGTGTAAGATGCTAATACATTAACATACATTTCGATTGTGCTGGAAAATTTCCCAATTCATTTCTGAAAGTGATTCTTTGAGTTTTCTCAAACCGACTTGTGTTATTCTCCTTGTATAAGAACTGCTCTGGCTAGCTTTGATATTATGATGAATTATAATATATTGAGCTTTATGATCCGCTATACAGGGTTCAAAAACTCCTGTGTCGATAGATCCGTCATCAAGGTTTGTTAAAATATTATCTATCTGACTGGAAGACGTGCCTGTGATTCTTGTATCCTCTTTTATTGTAATTTTTAATCCAAACGAAATGGGAAATGGAAATGGGAGCAAAAAGACAGAAAATGCGTTCAATTTTGGATAATTGTATTCTATGACGAGTTAAGTAAAAGTGGATATTTTTTCTCTTATTTTCATAAACATATAAAAATTTTACTCTGGAATTTCAATGCATGGATACTTTTAAAAAACTATATAATGTGAAATTCATATGACATACCTACTCCCTGGCTGCACATTTTCAAATTACTCATCACGATCGTCGAGGTAAAATCGGACAAAAAGCGGTTATTCATTCTCTCCGCCCAGAACTAATCGAGATTCTCCGATTGGCCTTCCCAGAGCCCCAATAGACACCGCCTGCTGCTCATATTCGTTTGTCCTTGTGTTCATCGTTCATCTGTTCTGCATGTTCACACATGGCGTGGACTCGGTCAATATAATAGGCGAGAAATAAAAAAATGTAAGTTGATATCCCTTTTATTGCCATGTGATGTTGTTTTTTCACACGAGTGTTCCCTTGCCCACCCAAAATCATTTTTGCTGGGGAATGGTTCTGGGCCATTTGTTTGGTCTTCCGGAATTGCCGCAAATGGGAATTTGTAATAAATGAGGTATAAGGTGTTGATTAGTTGACAAATCAAATGTGTGCTTTCATATTCGAAAAGAAGAATATGTCGAGGTGCAGGTGCGGTTTGTACATCGTATACACTAATCGACTGGGTTTTCTTGTCCTACAGTTGTAATAGCATTATACCGAAAAATTAGTAAGTCGCTCCAGAGCGCGATGACTCTCAAGAATATTAGCCATCCCTTGCCTCCATAAAGCTTCGCCATCTGGGGGTGCTCTTAGCGACGTTTTAGCAGTTTAAGCTGTGAGTTCACTATTTCGAATGTTTATTGGTTCAATTGGTCTTAGGTGAAGCTGGTGGATCTGGAACATGAAAAACTTATGAAGTTTCTACCACACTCCTGTGACCCTCTTGGAGCTCTCCAAGTCATACAACATACAAGGCAGGTTAAAAAATAAAAATCGTGATTTTTTTGAAATTATATATAGATACGAATTACATGCTGATAAAATATGAATAATATTTTTTGATCTTACCGACAAAATAATACAAAAATTTGAGGTGGTTAAGACGGCGCGATCCTTATATTTTATTCGGCTATTCCATTGCTGGTTCGAACCGCGGTCGGGACAGAATTTTTCTGACCGGCCCCGTGCGATAAGCGATTGTTAGTTGCCTAGATACCAACCCTGGTAGGTGCAAAAATAGCAAATCCGCTACCATGACAATCGGTAAGGCGCTCTAGAGCTCTTCGGCACTCAAAATGATTAGCCGATCCCTTCCCTTCCCTAGGGAAATATTAATATGAAAAACAAAGGTGTGACAATTTGCCCGAAAACACGATTTTCACGACGTATTCTGAAAATTAAACACAGCTAGATCGATTTATCGCCCCTAGAAACCCTTGCATACTGAATGTCATGAAAATAGTTGGAGCCGTTTCCGAGATTCATATGATGTACAGATATATCGTGGTTCTCGGTAAACACGTCCGCCTATCAAGCCGAAGCGGAAGGTTCAATTTCCCGCCGGGCTGGGATTCACACGTTGAAAGGTAAGACCTCGTTAATACATTGCTTGCACAAGTTTCGACATCTGAGTATTGACGTTCGTCAGCTGGTTAATGGTTAAGGAAAAAAAAATATTTTTAAACTATATATATATATATATATATATATATATATATATATATTATTTATATATATATATATATATATATATATATATATATATATATATATATATATATATATATATCGTTGGGTGAACACGAATAGACGGATAGTGAAGTGAGCTCCCGAAATTATTCATATTTTAGTAGTTCTGGCAAGTTTTAAAATTTTGAAAACGTTACTGAAACATTATAGCAACAAACAACAGTCGAAAATATTATAATACGAGAAGTGAGATGCTCCTAACCAGAGAAATTTATCACCAAAATAGTGAATAAAGTGACCTCCGCCGTGGTAAAAACAATCGAACAAAAGTTACTAGACACTGAAACAACAGTGGCGGAGATCCAGCAGAACTTCACCAAAATGGGCAATACAATCAAAACATTCGACAATAATTTCGAAAGAATCGAAACCATTTTGAAGCAAGTAGAACAACACAAACACTGGATAGACCAGGCTACAAGATCACATAACCTGAGGGTATTCAGCGTCAAAGGGAAACCGAACGAAAACGAAATCAAAAAAAATCTCAACACCAAAATGTTTCTCAATCTTTTCCAAGAGGACATTTCCATATGTTCTAGAATTGGAAAAAGAGAAGCTACCAAATAAATGATGAGAACGATAATATTAATACTTCACTATTTGAATATATAAATTATGAAAAATTCGAAAACACTCTGAAGAGGGAAGGATGGAACGATATCTTGCACTCCAATGACCCACAAATAACGTATCAAGTCTCTTTCAGCAAATTGAGTAATTCTATCACTGAATCAACTGGATTTAAAATAATTGAAAACAAAATTCACAACAAAACCAAACCATGGATAACAACAAGCCTCATTAAATCAATAGAATATAGGGATGAAAAAGAAGTTACTATCTAGAGTCTGAAAGGGATTACAAAAAATATATGAATAATCTGACCAATTTAATCAGAAAAACAAAAAATGGATATTATCAAAATAGATAACTGGAAGCTGGCAAAGATCTCAAAAAGTATGGAGTGTCATAAATGAAATAACAAGTCACAAAAAAATCAAATTCTGACCTAGAGAATCATAAAAAAACATTTCCAATAATTATATATGTCCAATATATAATATGTCCGAAAAATCCATAATTCTGATTACCCGTCAATGCTTGGTCCCGTAACGAAAAATAATGATCATCAATCATATATCAAACCCTAAGAACAAATGCTCTCCAGGCCCTGACAGACGAGGCAAAAACTATCAAAATCATATACGAATATCTTATCTCTCCACTTATACACATCATAAATATATGTATGTCTTTCTACTGGATAAATCCCACAAGATTTTATGATTCTATTCATTTATAAGTGTATAGAAACCATAATGAAATGAATAATTACAGACCAATAGCGTTAATACAAATAACTTTTCAGAAATATTTGAACGGGTCAAAAAAAGACTGATAGAATTCTTTCACAAACATAAAATCTTAACCAACACACAATATGGTTTTACTCAACACTCAAACACAGAAAACGCTGTAATTGATTTTCTCGAACACATTGTCAAAGCCTTGGATGACTCGTCAAAATGGTTAGCAGTTTTTCTAGACCTAGCCAGGGCTTTTGACACAGTCTCCCACGACATTCTCCTGAACACACTTGTCGACTAACATCGTGGTTTACCATTAGCATTAGTGAGTAATTATGTCATGAACAGAACCCAACGAGTGAAAATAGGTAAAAATGTAAGTTCAGAGTCGATAATCGAAAAGGGAATATCACAAGGGACAGTATCGGGTCCAATACTGTTTCTTGTATAGATACAAATTGAAGTGAAGTTGAACATGGAGTCGAAAATAGCTTTGAAAAATTCATTAACGGTTAATTTAAAACAAGCTCACTCTCAACATCGACAAAACAAAATTCATATCATTATTCACCCCTACTTTTACTACCCAACCTACTAGCCAAATCCTAGAATTGAATAATGCCCAATGTCAAAAAAATTCTTGTTCATGTCCTTCGATTGAGAAAAAGACTTAATAAATAAAATACCTGGGAGTTTTCGTAGACCAATATTTGCTATGGTCAGATCATATATCGCATGTAAACAAACGACTCAGAGCTATTATGCCAAATGTCTGTAGTCTAAGAGACATACTGCCAAAAAAATCTCTTTTTTTGTTATACAACTCCTTAGCCGAATCCATATTGACATATTGCATAACAGTATGGGATGGGGCTTACAACACAACTCTCAACTCACCTCAAACGACACAGAACACCCTTCTGAAAATCATATTAAGGAGAAATAAACGTTTTTCCACTGATGTGCTGTACAAAGAAACAAAGATATTGAACATCAAACTGTTATTTACTCATCAATGTATGAAAAGGATGCACAGAACAATGCATGATTTCCCTCATAAAAAAGAAAAGATTCATTTTTTTTATGGACCGAAATTCTATAGCTCAATACCAATTGAAGTGGAACAAATCTCGAACCCCAAAATATATGGAATTGAAACAAAAAATTGATCTTGAATTCTCCCAATATATTTTACGACATTCTGAAAATTTAATTGAAAAAAAAATAGTCTAAATGGTTTATCTAAATATAAATATATATTTCGGATATAATGATAGCTACTAGCCACGTCGTACTTTCGGTTGCTTCTCGCCGTTGGATAGCCATTCTGGAAGTGATCAGAAATAAAAAATAAACGCAAAAGAAAACAAATATCGTATCGTACAAATAGGAAGTAAAGTTAAGTGATCGGACATTAGGCAAAACAGGCAAACATGGTTTGCTTGAAAGTGGTTGACAATGTTCCTTGGTGAATGGTAATGGTTCGGACTTCCATTGTCTATATTTTTTTTAACTCTATTGAAACCTGTTGCTAGGAACGGAAAGATTAAAATACAAATTAAGTGAGAAAAAAAATCAAATCAAAATCAAGTTTTTGCTCAATGATGAAAAGAGGATTGATTGATCAGAGAAAATACTGTTGTTACAAAAAAATCGAGATCTCGAATCTGAAATATAAGTCAAAAAAATTATTTAAATAACTGAAATGAATGAAATAATATTGTGACAAGAAAATTGAGGTATCGAATATGAAATACTAGTCAAAAAAATGTAAAGAAAGAAATTGAATGGAATATTTTGAAAAAATGTTGAAACGAAGTTTCAAGTTGAGTTTACTCACGACGTTTCGATTGCTGGTATCCGCAATCGTCTTCGGGTGATTACTGACAATATTTCGAGGTCTCGTCGGTTATAAAGCCCTTCGATTTCCCTATGGTGGGGAAAGGGTGCTACTACCAAGGGGGCGAGCGGGTGCTACTATGGAAGTGGGTCGATCGATCTTCAGCGGGAAAGGGATGTATTGGCGCGAGATTCTCTCTCTCGAGCCGCAGCCGGTCCATGCTTTGGATAAGCGGCCTCCACACATTCCGGATCTCCACGCTGGCATGACTGAATGCGTCGTCTGTTGAGGACGTAGGCGGCTTCCTTGAATTTCCTCTTGAACCAGTGCTCCTCCTTGTGTATGACCTCGGCTTCAGACCATTTGATGTTGTGATGGTTTGTCCAAACATGCTCTGCTATTCCTGATTTCGTTGTTTCTCCTCGTTGAGTGTTTTTCTTGTGTTCGCTTATTCTTACTTCCAATGGTCGTTTGGTTTCTCCGATGTAGGATTTGCCGCACTCGCATGGTATCCGGTAAACGCAGTTGTTGGTGTCGCTGTTTTTATTCGGTGGTCGAACTTTTGTGAGCTGGCTGCGTATTGTGTTCTCTGATCGAAAACAGACTCTGACGTTGTATTTTCCTCCTATCCGCTTGATCCTCTCTGAAAGTCCTCTCACGTAGGGGATGGTAAGCATTTGCTGTTCCAGTATCTCCTTAGTGTTCCTTTGATTCGTCCGGGCCAATGTTTGATCCAATGTTCGATCCACCACTCAAAGAAGTTGGTGGATCGAACATTGGATCAAACATTGGCCCGGACGAATCAAAGGAACACTAAGGAGATACTGGAACAGCAAAAGCTTACCATCCCCTACGTGAGAGGACTTTCAGAGAGGATCAAGAGGATAGGAGGAAAATACAACGTCAGAGTCTGTTTTCGATCAGAGAACACAATACGCAGCCAGCTCACAAAAGTTCGACCACCGAATAAAAACAGCGACACCAACAACTGCGTTTACCGGATACCATGCGAGTGCGGCAAATCCTACATCGGAGAAACCAAACGACCATTGGAAGTAAGAATAAGCGAACACAAGAAAAACACTCAACGAGGAGAAACAACGAAATCAGGAATAGCGGAGCATGTTTGGACAAACCATCACAACATCAAATGGTCTGAAGCCGAGGTCATACACAAGGAGGAGCACTGGTTCAAGAGAAAATTCAAGGAAGCCGCCTACATCCTCAACAACGACGCATTCAGTCATGCCAGCGTGGAGATCCGAAATGTGTGGAGGCCGCTTATCCAAAGCATGGACCGGCTGCGGCTCGATGAGAGAGAATCTCGCGCCAATACATCCCTTTCCCGCTGAAGATCGATCGACCCACTTCCAGTAGTAGCACTCGCTCGCCCCCTTGGTAGTAGCACCCTTTCCCCACCATAGGGAAATCGAAGGGCTTTATAACCGACCAGACCTCGAAATATTGTCAGTAATCACCCGAAGACGATTGCGGATACCAGCAATCGAAACGTCGTGAGTAAACTCAACTTGAAACTTGGTTTCAACATTTTTTCAAAATATTCCATTCAATTTCTTTATTTACATTTTTTGACTAGTATTTCATATTCGATACCTCAATTTTCTTGTCACAATATTATTTCATTCATTTCGTTATTTAAATAATTTTTTGACTTATATTTCAGATTCGAGATCTCGATTTTTTTGTAACAACAGTATTTTCTCTGATCAATCAATCCCTCTTTTCATCATTGACCAAAAATTTGATTTTGATTTGATTTTTTTTCTCACTTAATTTGTATTTTAATCTTTCCGTTCCTAGCAACAGGTTTCAATAGAGTTAAAAATATAGACAATGGAAGTCCGAACCATTACCATTCAGGCAAACATGGCTTAGATTTTCGAACACAGACTTTTGTCTCAATATCATCATAAAATCTATAAGAAATGTGTACATATTGTTAAAACTCTTTTGGAATTTGAATAAATATATTCGAGTAAAACAAAATAATTTTGCACGAATTACCAGTGTTGTTTTCATGAAAATCAACGCTCCAAACATTCGAGGGCCCTGCTATTTGAAGATTATTCGTTTTATCATATTCTGGAACCTCAAGATTCAAATCACTAATAGAATCGTCTGTCTGAAATATTTCATATGGGCACATAGGTCTAACATCACTTTCCACGTAATGAAGATCTTGATATGGCCACATTTATTTTCGAATAGATGACAAGGATCGGTGGTATCCCAGGGTTACAGTGGGTCAAACCAGGCTCTTTGAAGTGAAAAGCAGAATCCTACTAAATTATTAACTCTCAGTATAAGATGGCTCGACCAAACTAAAATAATACGCATTCAGTCATAGTTACATTTGAATATAATATCCTTACCAGAGGGATGATATCATACATGTTTCAATAAACCAAAAGCACGAAAACAGTTTTGCCGACTACTTCTATCCGAAGAAAAGTCGTATTTTTTCCTTAGGGAGGAAAAGAGAAAGTGACGTCATGGTACGTTTTTTGACCAAATTATAAGTGCCACTGAACTTAATGAAATTGATTGTGATGTCTATTGTCGATTTTAGACTTTTTCACATTTTCTGCAGAGCTTGTGAACTGTTGATTATTATGCAATAAGTACATAAACCATTTTTGTCAGTATTTTCTGAAATCTTATTTCGTATTCCTGTTCCTCATTTTCATAGACCAATTTCACATTCTCATACTTATGTAGAGATTTTGTTACTAACAATTCTGATATCACTTTGATAGTTCGTGATCAAACCGAATGCACAATCCTTGATCGCTTGAGAATTCGAATTCATCTTCCATCGATGAATATGTATGTTGGGTGGTTTTTCCTTAACATTTTTGAAATCCAAAGTTAGTGTATTTTCTCTTCGGATTGTAGTGTTATAGCAATATTTCATTGATATACTGTAGCACGATAAAACCAGAACAGATACTGCTCACAGAGAGATTGGAAATTAGCGATACAACATCACAGGCGAATACGTCCAGCTCTTGAAAATTGAGCCCCAGACTTTGTCGCATGTTTGGCATGAGGTACGTCGGTATAAGTTTGTCAGACTTTATATTGCACAATACCATGAGGCAACGAGAATACCTCATAGAAGCTCAAAAATACATTCTCACAACTTTTACCATTTTATTCATGTTCATTCAATGTTTGCCACATACAATAACCTCCGCTAGAATTTTGAGGTGAAAGATCTTACTCCAGGAACCTGATATATAATTTTCATCAATTATTAGCCAGTCCGAAAAAATTAACACTCATTTTCCTTAGAAAAATGTCAACCGAAATTACTGGGTTATATCAAAGCTATATTTCTTTATCTTCATGCTACCAATCCCATAGGATGAACTGAAAATACGGTATTTTTGAGCAAAAACTACATAGAATAGGGACATGAAATACTTCTCTCTGTCAGATGCCTAATAAGAATGCTCTTAATTCTTTGTGAATTAAGACTTTGGTTCGAATATTTTTTTCTAGGAACTCCAGATCTTCTTGAATCATCATTAACGTGTTTCACAAAAAGATATACGCCCAGAAGTCTTCTTTCAGTAATGGCACTTTGTGATGTTTGTGAGTATTTCGTGGAATTACTACATGCTTTGTAATATCTCTCAATTATTCACTAAAAGCAGGCTGGAATACTCAACTGTTTCTTCAAGTGTAGTACATACATTGATAGATAGAAAAACTACATTGAGATTTTGATTAAAAAAATCATTTTCAACGACTTTTCTATTGAAAATGGAGAATAGGGTATTCTTTATTACATTCACTCAGGCGCAACTTTTGAATCGCTTGGTATATATTCATACAATGCTACATACATTTTTCCAAGAAGTATCTGGATCAGAAGCAAAAATTACAAGGCGTATTGAAATCCTTTGTGAAACCAAAAGAAGTTATCAACTCGACAACTAAAGTAGATCCAAGTATCATTGGTGGAATGATAGTCAGTGTTGGAGACAGATATGTAGACATGTCTGTTGCCAGTAAACTAAAGAAATACACAGAAATCATCAGCGCAACTGTTTAAACATGTAAGAGCTAACATAAAATGTAGATGTTGAAATAGTGAACACAATTCAATCCATTTTAAAAAAATATAAAAAGTAATACCTAAATGTTGTTCCATTCAAAAAAAAAATTCCTTTGGGACAAAATGGTTAAGGATTTCGTGGCCGACGTTTTCAGTATCACTACTTTTGTTCGGGTTTGAAGGCCGTCGTTTTTTTTTTGGAATTTTTTCCTGACGTTCCGCTGGCGCGACTGGCTTCAGTATATTTATGTATCATTTAAAAAAGCTACATACGTTGATATCTTGGAGTTATATATGCAACATTTATCAAAAATTTCACTCCACCTCAAAGATCTACTTGAAGTTCAATGGAACACATACTTTATTTTGTAGGTACCTGTTCAATTCAGAGTTGAGTTTAGGAGTTCAATCATCAGAAAATCATGCCATTCTTTCAAGAAGTGTCTTTTGAAACTTCAGTTATTGTTGTTTCAACACTGCTAATAGATAAATAAGTAAAAGGAATGTTAGGCGTGCCGAATTCTTCTTCGAAATAACCCCGAATTCAACAATAGGACAGTAGCCTGTCGTAAATATATCTTTGATTCTCGGGACCACTGACAGCTACCAGTACCTGTTGAAAATTTGAATAGTATGCCATGACATATTGAAAATTTTTCGCTCTGCGAGAAACTGATGCTTCCATTTCGACAGTTTGTTTGCAATAATAGACCAATAAAATAACAAAAACGAGTATTTTTGTGTTTGCCTTTGTCCAGCTGTCTTGTTTGGGTATTTATAGAGAGAATGATGAGGTCTCTAAGAACAAATCATCTTCTTCCGAAAAACACCTTCAAGGACTAGGTATACTCGGAGCTATGGAAAGGATGGTAATATTTTATGTCATCAATGAGTTTTATGGATATTCTGCTGCAGAAAATTGCATAACCTGTTTGAAGAAAGAGTTGCATTTACTAACTTCCGAGTTGATTTCCCTTAATTGAAACTTTTTAATCTGCTTATCGACTCTTTTGATAGTGAAATGGCATTCAATTTACAAATGGCAGTATTTTTGA
Organism: Zygogramma bicolorata; assembly: GCA_032362365.1. Lineage (NCBI taxonomy): Eukaryota > Metazoa > Arthropoda > Insecta > Coleoptera > Chrysomelidae > Zygogramma > Zygogramma bicolorata. Next base: position 14,021 of record JAVJAQ010000132.1, read on the forward strand.
AGAACATCCACAGTTGACAGTTATGACTCTCATTGATATTTTACGCAGGGCTAGCAAAAAATAATGAATCTAGCTGGAATCACCTATATATATATATATTAATATATATATATATATATATATATATATATATATATATATATATATATATATATATATATATATATATACATAGTAGATAGGAAGTCTTTGCTGACTTGTTAGGAAACAAAAAGGAAGTTCTTGGGTAAAGCAGCAAGCAAAACGTGTACTCTTTCAACACTATATTTCCGATATTTCGACAGTGAATACTGTCATCTTCAGGGAAGCTACAAATGGTTAACGAAATTGCTTATCAAATATGAAGCGAGAAAAAACAGTGATACTTACTGTGTTATTGAGAATGGTTGCTAATGTTGGAAAATGAATGAATGATTTGCGAGTGAATTGTCAGATTTAACATTCTGTACAAGGTAATGTCAATTATTTAAAATATGAATAAAATTTCTCTAGTAAGAGTTATTTGAAACAGTTCAAAGTTAAAAACGTGGTTAGAAAATTCTAAGGTTAGGAAACAGACAATTGACATGACAATTGAAAGGTTTGATCTGTAACTAATGACAAATGAGATTTTTGGTTTTGGTCGCTGCTTCTAAAGACATCAGCCAACTTACTATGTTCAAAAGAGAGAGTTATTTATTATGGAAGTATTAAAGTTATTTGAATTATTATTTTTATCAATCTGAAGTAAGAAAGAGTAAATTTCACTCAAATGATTGAGATCTGTTCTCTTATTAAGGCAATGATCAGTGTTGGTGATGAAGGTCATCTCCATGAACAGCCTCTTGGTCAAGTTGCATTCCTTAGTTATAATTTTAATGTTATTATAATTCATGTTATGTCCTGTTTTATTTACGTGTTCCCCCAGAGCACAACGTTCTGGATGAAGTCTGGAGTCACTTTTATGTGATGTTATTCTATATTTTAAATTTCTTGAAGTTTGACCAATATATATTTTGTTACAATTCGAACATGGAATGTGGTGTGTCACAATCACAAGTGGTGTGTCACAATCACAAGTAGTCTACCACATTCCATGTTCGAATTGTAACAAAATATATATTGGTCAAACTTCAAGAATATGTAATTTGTCGTTTTTGGATCTCCCAACTCTCGTAAGTATCATGTAAAAAATCACTTTTACTGTTTTCTCATTGTTAACTCTATTTCAGCCTTTTTGTACTTAACTGAAGATGAACATATATATGTTCGAAACATGTCTTAACTAGGACATAGTTCCTTTAGGAATTAAATATGTTGTGGAGATGACTTCGTGTTTCCTTTTTCAATAAACTTCAAGAAATTTAAAAGATAGAATAACATCACATAAAAGTGACTCCAGACTTCATCCAGAACGTTGTGCTCTGGGGGAACACGTAAATAAAACAGGACATAACATGAATTATAATAACATTAAAATTCTAACTAAGGAATGCAACTTGACCAAGAGGCTGTTCATGGAGATGACCTTCATCACCAACACTGATCATTGCCTTAATAAGAGAACAGATCTCAATCATTTGAGTGAAATTTACTCTTTCTTACTTCAGATTGATAAAAATAATAATTCAAATAACTTAATACTTCCATAATAAATAACTCTCTCTTTTGAACATAGTAAGTTGGCTGATGTCTTTAGAAGCAGCGACCAAAACCAAAAATCTCATTTGTCATTAGTCACAGATCAAACCTTTCAATTGTCATGTCAATTGTCTGTTTCCTAACCTTAGAATTTTCTAACCACGTTTTTAACTTTGAACTGTTTCAAATAACTCTTACTAGAGAAATTTTATTCATATTTTAAATAATTGAAATTACCTTGTACAGAATGTTAAATCTGACAATTCACTCGCAAATAATTCATTCATTTTCCAACATTAGCAACCATTCTCAATAACACAGTAAGTATCATTGTTTTTTCTCGCTTCATATTTGATAAGCAATTTCGTTAACCATTTGTAGCTTCCCTGAAGATGACAGTATTCACTGTCGAAATATCGGAAATATAGTGTTGAAAGAGTACACGTTTTGCTTGCTGCTTTACCCAAGAACTTCCTTTTTGTTTTATATATACATACATATAGATGATAAGTATTCTCGACCGTCTACAATATAAAATGGACATAAAAAAGTATAAATATAAAATATAAGGTACATACATGTGCTATTTGAGTTTTTTTTGATGAATGAAATATAAAGATAAAACATGAGGAATCTAAATTTCGACATTGAAAGGTGAAGTTTGGAAATTCATAGTGTTCTTTTCTCATGTTTTATCTTTATATTTCATTCATCAAAAAACCTCAAATAGCACATGTGTGTACCTTATATTTTATATTTATACTTTTTTATGTCCATTTTATATTGTAGCCCTCGAAAAAGCTGATAAAAATCAGCGAAAGCTCGGGTAGCTAAAAAGAGTTATCATTCACTTCAGACCGAAGCCCTGATATGAAAAAACAACTTTGTATATATATATATATATATCAGACAAAATGATATTTACTGATATGAAATATTTCCGAAAACTTACTGAATTCACCGTTTATTGTTTCAAATGGTTAATTTCATGAGAAATTTTATGTAGAAATCACCTTCTGCAATATGTCATTCATACAGTTAACAGCTTGTATTCTGAAACATCGGATGAGAATATGTCTGATCATGAACGTTCCTAGTTTCAGATATGCAGGTTCCTTGGAAGAGAATGAAGTAAAGCGTATCTGGGCTTATTCGTTTTTTCTAATTTATTCCAGATTTAAAATTTCAAATGGTAAACACCAGTTTTCCCATTGAAATGTACCCTTGAAATCTTCAATTTGAGTAAATTATAAATAACGAAGTTTCGAACATGGTATGATATGAGTAAATCAGCTTAAAATATCATTAGCTGAAAATATTTTATTTTTTTATATTACAGTAATATTTTAAAACGTTGCTGAAACACCGGTTATGAAATGTTGCAAAACAAGTGTCTGAGGGAGAAAGTTCTCAGGGAGTGTTTCATTTTGTTAATTTTTTCAGACATATCTATTCCTACACTTACTTGATAGAAATATCTGTTTTAGTTTTGTTGTTTACTATTTTTTCACCTTTTGAGTTTTTAATAGGAAAAATGTTCAGTGATTGTTTTTTTATTATTCCTTTTTGTTACTTCATTGACGATATCCCATGATTCTTTCCCATTTCCTTTAGAATCAGTTAGTTTATCTTCGTTATATTCATTTTTGGTTTTCCTAATTAACTGATTGAGTTCATTTCTATAGGCTTTGTATTCATTTCTCAGTTGTTGTGCACTTGTCGGTGTGACTCTCTGTTTAAGATAATCCCGTTGCCTTATAAAGGCTATTAATCCAGTTGTTATCCATGGCATGATTTTGTAAATTTTATTATACTTCATGATTTTTGTCGTCGTTGAGAGACGTATGTAATTAACTTAACTCAATAACGAATTTGTCCTACGCAAATTGTGTCTCCTCACATTTCATGACATCATTCCAACTTTCATTTATTAACGTTGCTTTCAGTTTATCGATATCGATACTTTTTTCCCCTGTGTTCATGAAGTAGTTTTCTAGGTCATTCAAATGAATATTTGGATCAGTGGGGGGCGGTCTGTAAGGTGCTGTTATACCAATACTCGTGCTATCAATACCCAAGGATATTCTTAGTAAATTAATATCTGTTAAACTTACAACCTGTACCCACCTTCGTTGAAAAACAGCTTTTTATATAAAAAAGAAGTCCATCATTCTGGTTTTTGGTTGAGCTATTATAGTGAAGGTTGTAATTACGTATGAAAAGAGTCACTCACCATTTGAACGTTCCATGATTCTGATAGTACAACTCTGTTTTTCCTTCCGAATGAACTAGTAACCCGTTATATTTTTTTTTATACTCCTTAGGTTGAAATGTATAATCATGTGTGTCATGAACTGCCCGCCTTCTTCTCTCTTTACCGTGGAATTGAAATACTCATGTAGATTAGTCAACACTTTTTATCCCTCTTTGTTGATACAATTAATTTAAATATTCTAACATAAAAATAAAACTATGTCATGTGCTTCCTAATTATCATTATTATTATTATTATTATATACCAATAAGTAGGAAAAACAGAAGGAGAAAAAAAAAGATACCTATCCGAAAATTTTATCGTAATAATTTTTTGATTTCATGATGTACAGCTTGTAATGATGGTTGAGTTGCAAGAAAATACCTCTCGCCTTATCTCCCTCTTTCCTATTCTGTAGCAGATTGTGACATTATTTCCATTCAGTGCAGTCGACATCTTCGCATTTAGGAGATCAATGATTTCATCTTTTCGTTATCGTTAAAAATTCTGAGATCGTTCATCTCCGTTGCTTGTTCTAGGATATCACAATTTCGATCTATAATACTTTTTTCTTGTAAAAGTCCTGCGATTTCCATATCCATTCTATTAATTTTACATTCCATATCAGTTTCCATCTGAGAGAATTCAGCCTGGAGGTTTATAATTTGGTCTTCAATTCGGATAATATTTTGTTCCATTGTTTTACTGACCGCGATCGACACGTTTTCACAGATGGTTTTTACAAACGACTGTTCATTTAGACATTTGTTCACCACTGTATTCACAGCGGATTTCATTTCTTCAGTAACTTACCTTGTGAGAACTATTTTTGTGTTTTCTTCTTAGAGATGATAGCACTCTTCACTTTCTTCTAGTCACTGTTACTATCAACAAATTCGATGCACTTTATTCCACTTTTAGAAACTGTATAAACGATGGGATTGGGACCTTTGGTGTGAAAGTTGAAACTTTTCCTACCCATCACCAAACTGATATGTTTTATCAGTTTAGTGTTAGGGTAATTGATCTCTAGGAAAAATTGCAGAAACTGTGCCAAACATTAGCACTTGTAAAACACGTCTACTCTGTCCCGCCCATGAACGTAGAATCCTTCATTACTTTTCCAGAAACAAATTGGGAAAATTTACCACCTTATATGGTAATATTTCAAAACGATGCTGAAACATCGATTATGAAATGTTGCAAGAGAAAAATGTCTGAGGGTGCATATCTACTGTTTCAGAAATATTCTGGAGACGTTTATGGGCCATTGAGTGACACGTATCAAGTTCTTATAACTATATGGTTATGGGTTGACTTCAGAATTATACTTGGAGCCACGTTTTCACAGACCAATATGGGTAGTCACGCCTTTTTTGTGCTAGTAGTCACTACCTCTTGCCGAAATAAATCTACAAAAACACTGATATTATATCTTTCACACACGGAGCCGTGGCCTGCTCAGTACGTTTTTTAGTGTGATAGCGAAGACATCTTGCAAATGAATATTTCGTAAGGAAAATACTCAAACGAAACTATAGATGGAAGTATGATGGAATGAAGGGGAAATAGAGGAACATTGAGAGATTGATATTGGATAAATCATTATAAGCGAGGTGGAAACTTACTCATGTAATAAAAATCCAAGGAAAGTTCCCAGATGCATCAGATCACGATGAGCATATCTTTTCTCTAGCTCTAGACTATTCGTGCAGTTTTTCCATTTAGCAAATGTATGCGGTTTGTGCCGTTCATTCGAAACTTTGCTCGTTCAAACGCACATTGCTGTATAGTAGTTTTCACAATAAATGGTATTGACTGAAGGATTATAATAAAACCAATTAGACCCTTAAGTTGTAAAATCCGAGATGCACGTCATAAATGTAAAAAGACCGGATTCAGGTAATTTTGTTCCTCAGAGAGGGATTGTAGAGGATTACAGCTTACACTTCTTGTTCATTTTAGTCTTTGTATTTCATTGGAAGTGTTCACTTGTGTTACGGCGTGCAATAATTTTATAACATTTATTTGTTATTACAGACATTAATAGCAAATATTTTATACCCCAACGTACAGAATAGGCAGTATGTGGCGTCCGTGGATAAAAAGTAATAGTGCTTCTTCCAGTGGTTCGTTAAAGAAGAATCACTTATCTTGTGACGCGAAAATCATTATAAAAAATGTGTATAGTTCCTTACTTCAGCAAGGATATAACGCGGGTGCTGCAGCAAAAGTAACCAGTAATTTGACGAAGGTGCCTCTCACTTCAGTTAGACGAATTGTTGAAAATTCCATGGAATCAAGAAAAAAGCGTAAAGATTCCGGTGTCACAAAAAGTCTAGACGACTGGGAAAAAGATTTGATAAGGCGAAAAATCTACACTATGTACGATGAGCAGCGTGTCCCTACAATCAAAAGTCTGAAACAGCGGCTCATCAATGACGAAACTCACATCAACTGTGGCCTCACTACTCTTTGGCGAGCTCTGTCTGCAATGGGCTTTAAATATCGCAAAATTGACAAGAGACAAGTAATAATGGAATCCACACGTTTAATAAACTGGCGTTCAGAATATATAACGTCAATAAGAAAATACCGGTCTGAAAATCGGCCAATACTCTACTTCGACGAGACGTGGTTTGACACGCATGACACCCCTTCCAAAGGATGGTCTGATTCCTCTGATAAGTGTGAAACAAAAGCACCATCAAATAAAGGGAAGAGAATCACAATATTACACACAGGATCAGAAAATGGTTGGATCCCAAACGCTATGTGGCTTTCTGCCAAAAATATTAAGGACTCTTGTGTTGATTATCACGAAGATACGACAGCAGAGCTTTTTGAAGATTGGTTTGAAAATTGTCTGTTACCCAACATTCCGCCAAACAGCGTTATAGTAATGGACAACGCAAGCTATCATAGTCGACAATTGCAAAAAATTCCTTGCTCAAAGAATACGAAATTGGAAATTCAAAACTTCATGGCTGCAAATGACATATATTTTGAGGAAAATTATACAAAAAAATAACTTTTACAAGTGCTGCAGTCATTTTCTAAAAAAAAAAAAAGGTATGTTTGTGATACAATTGCAGAAGAATTGGGACATACAGTGTTACGACTACCTCCCTACTACTGCGTGTTCAATCCCATAGAGCTTATGTGGCACCAACTTAAATCGAGCGTGCGCGGAAAAAATACTTCTCCGACTTTAAGTGGTAGTGTGGTAGAATTAATTAGGAACTATATGAATGACATTCCTACCGAGAGTTGGAAAAGTTCTGTTAGTCATGTTATAAATGTTGAAAACTTGTACCTTTCTGTAAAATTAATTGCGCCAATTATAATTAATTTAGATGAGGATAGCGATAGCGACACTGAACTAAATATAGAATAGAATTGTAACATTTAAATAAATTACTTGTTTATCTCCTACATTATGCAAAATTCAAATTTCTTAAGTTCGACCCTGTAGCACATTTGCATCTTTTACCAGATGATTTTCTACACAATGGGATTAAATCGGGTAGTTTATTGCAGTTAATAAGCCAATACCATTTACTGTGAAAAATACTATACAATGTTCATGGTCCATGTTCCAACCTGAATTCGATTCAGATATAAACGTGGTGTGAACTGAATCATATCTGATAACAATTCCAAGAAAAAATTCAGTTGCATCAGTTCAAAACGAGCATATCTTTTTTTGTACTGTTGTGCAGTTTTCATGTATATCAAATAAAATTACAGCGGGGTGAGTCGTTCTTTCGAAACTTTCTTCATTTGAGAAAACATTGCTATACAATGTTCATGACATGTTATTTTTCAACCCAAATTCGATACAGATACGATAACACACGAATTTCACGTGATTCTCAGTTTGTTGAAAAAATGGGCCAAACTTGCTATAGGAAGAGTATATTCCAGTAGTAACAAACTGAATCATGTTATATAACAATCTACGAGGAGTCGCCAAATTCTCTGGAATATTTGTGATGTTTCCTGAATAGTAAATAAAGGCGGTTTGTAACATACTTTCAACACTTTGCTCGATGAATGGGACATTCCTGCTCTCTGCTAACCAAAATGTAGTAGAAGAATACAGGATTTTTAGTATTAGCATATGATATAACAGTCCAATGGACGTTCGGAGGTGCATTAGACTATTAGACTAGGGCTTGATACTTCTGAGACATTCAGCTGTCCCCTCATTGGGCAAAAAAATTAAATTGGGATACGATTTTCCTGACAGATAGGTCAGTTAATGCAACGAAGAAAAAATTACTTCAGTAAAATTCACCTCAAAATTGTGAGCCATTTAAAGTACCACTTTAACGTCCTGAGTTCGTAACCTTATTCACTCAAGATGAAATAAATTCAGTATTTATAATGGGAATTGATTGATTCGGATAAGTTCCGGGTGTTTGGTAAAACAGGATTTTTTAGAAAAAAAAAAGTATTTCATTGGATCTGGGCAATAATTTTTTGTGCGATAGGGTAGATACAAAATAGTTGTTTTGCTAAACCAATCGTTTACCATCTACGCATACAGAGGCACTGAAGATAATGCGGGTTTACACCATATTTGAAACGTAGGAAAATAACTTTCTGAACTTCCTGCCCCTTGGGGGGGAACTATATCTTTCAACACTCCTACATTCTTGTCATGCCTGCATAGGCGGCATCAGCTTCGTTCCAATTCAATATCACAAAGAAAAATGGATCAGGGATCCTCAAAACTGGGCAACTCTTTATAGTTGGTCTCACATTTGGTGACCATTTACTGTTCAGAATGACAAAGATATATATTGACAAGGGGGGAGTGTTAACACTTCGAGGTGAGCGACAAACCCTACATTGCTGGAAGAATTTTCAAACAATATTATGACAACATGATGCAAGTCATGAAAAACTTTCATAACTCTAATATATAGACCAAATCACTTGAACTGATCAGAGATCTAGAAAATTAATTCATCATTCTATTGTTGCTGAAAACAGAACTGATTGATAATTAATTCTTCATGGATTTTTCAAGGTAGAAAACTCTTAAACATTGATAAACTAGGTACGTCAAAAAGTTTTGCCAAATAGATCTGAAAAATGCTTGCTTTGTTTCCGATTTGTAGATGTGGTAACAAATATCTCGGATTGATTTTGATGACAAAATTTATGATTTTCGTTGCGGTCTTCAGTACAGTTTTGTCTGAACAATACTCGGATATTACTCCATAATACTGAATCATTAGTAGACTGCTCTCGACATGCATCAGGTCTTTGCAACATGATGAATGGAGACGAATTATAGTACTGTTTTTCAGTTTTGAGATTTTTTATGGAATACAAAACCATTCAACACCAATATCGATATTGATGTATATATGTGGATGTGTATATACACATTCATTTTTATTCTGCTTGATTAAGCTATTGTATAGCGACACAAATGTTTCGGTTTTGTAAACTGTGATATTTTTGTTATTGTGGATTTTCATCAAGTACCGGCCAGTTTAATTGAATCTATGTATATATGTGCATATATGATGTATGTATATGATATGTATATATGTGAATATATGTATACATATACATTTGTCATGCCCCTATTATCAATATCTTTACTGATAAGGTTGAGCTCACAGCAAGCAGTTTACGATAATAAAACATTGATGGTGTTTGAACAATAAATGACTATGGAACTTTCTCGGTATCGTTACAAACGTGTTGAACTGGTGGTTAAAACTATATTGAAAGATTATTGACTTCTATACCAGTGGAATCTTCCGATTGACTTTACAACAAATAGCCATATATAGGGAAAAAATCGAAAATGAAATCGGGTACAAAATTCCAGCAATTTTTCGTGCTCTCAAATCTTCGATAAATTATTTTATTTCAAGTTACAATATAATTGGTCAACTATTGGATAGAATATGTCCTTATAATGAGCACCGGACGAACAAGGTTCATAGTCTGACAATCATTTGAATTGGGTAGAGCTTAAGTGAAACCTATAATACCGCCCCTTAGACTGGCAATATGAACGTCATTATTCATGCGGATACATTGGTGTACTGATGGTATCGCCAGGCATATTTGGGCATTCTGTTGATTCAGATATCATAGGACAGGAGTTCGAAAAAAAATGTTCCAGTTCCAGAATGACAAATTCAACCGTACAATCGTGTTCCGAAAAAAACTCACCCTGATTTCCTGCGGGTAAGCGTTTATAAGAAACAGGCACTTATAGAAATCTTCTTTCCTTTCATCCGTGAGTCAGAGTAACCATACTCTATGATTGTTCGTACAACATAACTAAAAAGGTGTTCTTTTTTTTCTGAGCTTCCATAATTATGTCTCCTAATGGTATAACTGATATCAGGGTTTTTTCAAATCAAGAACTAATAAGTTTCGTTGTCTGATTTGAAATTTATATCAGTATTGATAGAATTAATTCTGAATACTGATTGATGAATAAGCATGATTCGAATCATTCATGAATATACTTGTCTTTTCAACACTATCACAGAGGACACTTAAGGTACGCGTCCGTAGGAACGCATCGTACGGATCGTATGAAACGGATTTTAGAATTATTAGTATAGTAAGTTATACATATGCGTACACACACGTGCTTCAATTATAATTGTTATTACGCATATCATGGAGCAAATCAGTGAATAGTGTATGATATTCTTCAAATTGTGATCTTTTTTTGAATATGTCATGTATCCACAATCTATGTCTTCTCTTATTTCCCCTCCTTTCTTCTTCATCTAATAACAAAGCAATAATGATAAATTCTTCATCACTTTCCATGATCGAAAACATTACACACTGTAATGTTTCCGATTGTCCACTCACAACGAAAATGCGAATGTTACTTAAAAGCCGACCGTCGCATCGGCAATCCGATCGCTACGGATACAGTGGACGCACTACCACAAATCGATCCGTTTTATACGATCCGTGCGATACGTACGATGCGTACCTATGGACGCGTACCTTTATATTGTCATTCAGTATTTTACAACGATGTCTCTTATAGTTACTTGTCATTAAACATTTCAGAAGTATCAGTTTCCTTCCGTGAGGTCCAGACATTCTTTAAAAAAATGTAGGTAGGTGAGGCTTACATTTTGTTTTTTCTCCCTTAGGAATTTTCGGTCCTGATAGACCACAGCACAGCATTTCAAAATCACCGATGCTTGTGTGGTCCTTACATCTCACATTGATGTACGTGAACTGAATTTCAGAAGTCCGAAATGACATCGAAGAATAATGATTGACATACAAGAAACCTTGTAGGAGGCAATGGATTGAAAAAAAAGAAAAATGTTGTATATATGTGTTCATATGTGTTTGTGTGTATATATTTGTATATATTGATGTATTAATGTATAAATTGTGTATATTTTTATATGAGAATAAATATTTACGACTCTTAGTGCTCGATCTACTTCGGCGGTTTTTACGCAAGTGAAAGTGAAGGATCTATCAGAAGCATGGTCATTAAAATCTGAAACATTTTGCAGAAGTTTGTAGAATACTTTCATCAGAAGAATTGGTGCATGCAAGAGCCTTTTGGGTCATGGGAAAGTGGAGGTGGAATATATATTTATTCAAAATTACTTTTAGGTGAATAGAAATGTACCCATATCTAGCATAATTATGTAACATAAACTATGGCATGTCATTATCAAATGATAAAGCGATCATTATAAAAAAATGAGAATTATATTCATTTCAGAAATTGATTTCATTATTCAAGATTTATTGTTATTGGTCTATGAGAACGTGGCTCTAAGTATAATTAAGGATTAAATGACTTACCAGTAAGAAAATTCAATCTTTGTTATACGAGAAGCCACGAGAACATATTTTGATGCTTCACCAGAAAAACGTTATGAGCTGGCCACGGCTCCGTGAGTGAAAGATATGATTCCAGTGTTTTTGTAGATTTCTTTTGTCAAGAGTCAAGTGACTACTAGCACGAAGATGACGTGACTACTCATATTGGTCTAATCGAACGTGGCTTCTCGTATAATAAGGATTGAATTTCCTTACAGGTGAGTCATTTGATCCTTAATTATGTGTGTCATGAATGACAGAACTTTGATTTGAAAAATGGTGAAGTTTTGCTACAAAATTGGCCTGTACCTCCGGAAAAGGACGCGACCGCCAATTATTATTTGATTGGGATTTTTTGTGGAGGATCCAGAGTTACGGAAATTTAAATGCTCGGTGTGACCAAAGTCTTACCCAGAACTAATATCTGATATCATTCATTTATAATTTTTTCATTACAATGAATTTGGTTCGTTATCTTTTCCTCAATAAACATAATTGAGATCAACACAGTGGCACCAATCCATTATTAAAAATGCATGGGAACGTTTGCATTGAATTTGAAATTTTTGTTATTCTTTGGTTCTTTGGTTGGCAGCACTTTCGATGTTGTCGCCTTTTATTAGAAACTTGTGGGTTATCAGTTACTGACAATTGTTATTCAATAATAATAATTCTGTGTTTAGGTCCTTTTGGTATCTCAAATTAGATATTGCGTGATCAAAAACTGTGTACTTTATCATATACTTCATCATATTCGTGAAAATGCCGAATCAGTTTATAAATGAGCGCTGCCAAGAGTTGGTGACATCTCTGATTGGTTATTTTGGATGAGGACGAGATAATAATGACAATATGCCTTTCCCAACGGCTGTTAGAGAGGTGAACTGAGTAAAACAGCGGATTGTATTTGTAATCTGGCCAGATAGTCACTTCTAGCGTAAAGCAGAAGCCTAAAGTCAAAAGTCAAGTATATAAACTGTCAGATCGATTTCTCGCAAAGTTGAAGATAACGAAGCTCACATAATATAGTTAGTAATGAATAGAGGTGTTATTCTATCAGTTATAATATTTTTTCACTATTTATGAACGCAGTAAATATTCGAAGAATACGAAATAAAAAAATTTCGAAATTTCAAAATTAGTTAGAAAAACTCTACGGAAAAGAATTATTCCATGGATAAACTTACACATTTCGATGAATGATATGCATCTCGTACTTATCAACAGAGTATTTTTTTTTCCTTTCACCACTTTCATCATCTATATAGATCACTTTCATTATCCTATATTCCCCTCTATTTCATGCGTCTCTTTCTTGCCACTTTTGAGAAAAAACATTTGAATTTCGCTCAAACTCACAGGAGATCATACACTCACTTTTATTACCCTTTTCCTGAGTTTTTCTGAAGAAATATCTTAATGAAATTTATTCTGATGTGTGAAAATTTCAATAAATTCGGTGCTGAAAGTCCTTTTGAATTATCTACTAAAAAGTTAAGTAGGAAGCATAGAAAAGTACAGCTTTTCCATTTCATGTTGGCACGCACGCACATTTTTGTGGGTCCATATCGTGACAAATATTCGGGTTGAGAGGACTGGCTGACGAAACGGCGACGGGACAGAATGTGAAATGACGAAGTGACACAGTAACTATTTCTGTTATATTCATAGTATCATTTCGTAGATTCAATGAAAATTGGAGATGACAATCGAACCACATTTGCGTTTCCTTCTTGAATTATGTTACTTTATGCTGCATATTTCCATTGAATAGAAAATATGAGATTTTTCTATATTCTGACTTTGAGAATCGCATTCGAAAATATATCAGAAAGCAAGTCGTCCTGAAATAATTGAAAACAAGGCCACCAGAATTATCTTTGATATCAGGGCATCGTTTTATTCGAATCGGAAATTTTCGTTATCTTGTTTTTACATCATCGCATTCAACTTATTTAATTTTTTCGAACTGATTATTTTTTTCAATGGAGTAATATCATATATTTATAGAGACAATGGTAGAGTAATTTCTATATTTATATTGACAATGGAAATTTGAACCATAAGGCTCATATAGCTGTTACCTTTCCTGCATTTCAATGCTCTTTCCAGGAAACAGTATTTGACATCTTAATTCTGACGGTTCTTAGCCTTAATTTCTGCTGGTCGTCTGTTTCAGATAAACGGGCTTGAAGAGTATGTACCCGATGGGTTTTGAAGTTTTGATTGCGGCTGTTCTCATGTCGCATTATTGATTAGTATATGTATTCAAACGGTTTCCTCTCTTGTTTACCGAACGGGCTTCATACGTAACAAGTGTATTGAATTGAACCCTTTTTGTTTCTCTTATAGCTTACCAATGAAGAAATATTGATGGCTTCACTACATAACTGATAGGTATAAAATATAGTTGAAAGCAATAAACACCTCCTGGAAATTCATTTCGACATAATTGAATGAAAATGAAGTGTTGGTCTCGGATTATACTTTCAGCCGTCATGTGCTGTCTGCCGCGCATATATGTCATTAATTCCGTGCCAACATGAAATGGATAAGCTGTGAATACTTCGAAAAAGTCTACTATAATTGTTATTATTCTTCATGGCAATCTACGGGACTTCTTTCACAGAAAAAGAAAATTCGGATGTCGTACAATGTTTTCAAACATCGTCCTAGTATAGAATGAAAATCGCCGATCAATGAAGGATATCCAAAGAGAACAATCGACATGCCATTACTCAACCAACTTTTACCGAAAATTACGCAATATCCTCTCTAGCACAATTAATAAAAAATGCTTACAATTAAGGATTGCATAGAAATCTGCAATTCATAAAATAAAAACCAAAAAACGGAAGGACTACAGTAATTAGTTCATTAACCGGAAATTGAAAACAAATGACAATAAATAATCTATTGCCTATACAAACGTCTTAGTCAAGCGTATCGGATCCAAATTACTCAACTCCCCCTCTGTGAACTGTGTGAACCTCTCACAGAGACGGACCGGCAACAGAATTGTTGACAATTATTGAACTCCATGCAATTTTCAAGATAAGCAGAGGAAAGCGTGAGACACGTCATCGGCAAAAATGAATAATTGAGTAAAAGGAATAGTAATCAGAAAAAAAAACGATATCCTGCCCACAGAACAAGAAATCAATTTAGGAATGTACTGCCCTCCGATATCAAAACACCGAATCTCAAAAAATAGTCCAAATTTGAGATATAACTATTTCTGAATTCATTATAACTTATACTACATATTTACTAAGATGAAACCTTACGTTTATGATTTATGTAATTTTTATCATAGGAAATTATTTCCCTGTAAACGCCAATTCATGCCCCAAAACTAAGGATACACGGAGACACGGGGTTCTTGCTTGGTTGCGACCCGTAAATACGCTGATCATAATATCATCCATTCACAGTTTTGTTGAGAGTTGCTGCTCATTATTTCACGAAAGCGCTGAACGGACATGCAAGGGAAAATATTATAATTGCCGATTTAATCTGACAATTATACATAATTGCCAGTTTAAACAGGCAATTACAGCTATAATTGTCAGTTTGAACTGGCAACTATGTGTAATTGTGAGTTTGAACTGGCAATTATGTGTAATTGTTGTGATGGTTTCAGTATCAAACAATCGAATATAAAATCGAAATAGAATTATGTCAGAATAATGTAGGAACAAAAAATGAAAGTATGGACAAAGAAAATTTGCCAGTTATTCCATCATCAGATGCAATTGACAATGTGCTAATATCAATCCACAATTGCGGAAAAATAAAGATGAAAAAACTTGCTCCGGTTTACATATCAATGAATCTGAAATTAATCATCATACCCAGTCTGCAGCTGAAGTTCATGAATCAATGACAGATAAATGTATTCAATATTTCAATCAAGGAAGTAGTTCATGAAGTATATGAGGATATGGGTCAGGATTTGGATAGTGAATTACATCAGGATGTATGTCAGGAAATGGTTCAGGATGTAGAACAGAACGAAGTTCAAAAGATAGATAGATAGATGATGCAGTGGATCAGAGTTTGTGAAATACTTATAGATGAATAAAAATTATACTACGTGCGTCGAGTGCAAAAATGTCAGTTTGGTTTTAGGGCAATTGATCTCTAGGAAAAGTTTCAACTTTCACACCAAAGGTTCCAATCTTATCGTTTATCAAGAAGAATGACTAAACAGAAAGAAATAAGAAGAAAAACAAAGTACGTCTACCATATGATCCATCAAATCGTAAAAAGAAATGCCTTGAAAAAATTACACAAGAAGGAAGGGAAAAAATAAATGAAATGTATTGGAAATTGAATTGGCTTGAGAAAAAAAAATTGTGCTGAATTCTATTTCCAGAACCGATGTGAAAAGAAGACGTTCATCGAATTCTTCAAGGCGAAATACGTTCCAATATTCCTTTAATAATGCTGTTGGTGAAAAATAAAATATTTGCAAAATATTTCTATTGGCAGCCTCGGTTATGAAAAAAATAATTACTGGCCCATTCAGTTTCGTGAAGCAAGAAGATTGCTACCAATGATATAGAAAATCATAATGGATCATTCAAATATATCAAAAATTGGATAAACAAAAAAGCCAAGGTATCGAGAGAACTGCAGATGAAATATTCCGAGACGAAACCTGAATCGAATACTGTAAAAGTGTCAGTGGATTTAGAAAGAGTCATTATGCTTCCCTGCATAGATATGTTCATGTTCATGCAAAGGCTAGTTGTTGACAATGAGAACTTGCCATTGATAAAATTTAGAAAAAGTAAACCTTATGCACCTTTATGGCATGAAGCTTTAGATCAGTGGTTCTCAAAGTGTGGGGCGCGCCCCCCAGGGGAGGAGTAGAGATCTTAAAAGGGGGGCGCGAGCTACTTGTGTGGTTAAGTATAAAAAGCCCGCGACTGCTAAGAGAATGCATTCTAGACACTACCCAGCGAACTGAATGCGTGTTGAAACTATGTATCAAAGTAGTAAATTCTATAAAAAAGAGTGAGTTGAATACAAGACTTTTCAAGGCGTTTTGTAAAGATTTGGGAACCGAACATCAAAACATTATTGTTTCACACAGAAGTGCGCTGGCTCTAGGCAATATGCTGGCAAGATTATTATTTGAACTTCGCGATGAAGTAACACTTTTTCTCGAAAACCAAAAAAGCGAATTATTATGCAAATAATTCAAAAGTCCCAGTGTTCAAGTAGCGTTGGCTTATTTGTCAGATATATGATATATTTGATTCATTGAACTCATTGAACTTGAAACTTCAAGGCGGAGACTCAAATATAATATATCACAGAGACGTCATCAAGACTTTCAATGAAAAGTTACAAATTTGGGATCGCAAAGTATTAGCAGAGCCATCTAATTATGTATGTTTTCCTAAATTGTACAGTCTGTCAGAAGAAACGCGCTTCATGGAGGTTTTTCACGATGCTGATCAAATCATTTGCAATGCCTTACTGATGAGTTCAGTCGTTACTTCCCCAATTTATATGATGATGATATTTATCGATTGGCGACGGATCCATTTCATGTTAACGTAGATATCCTGCCAGAAACACTTCAAGAGGAAGCCTTGGACATCAAAAATAGTTCTGCTGCCAAATACGATTTTGAAAAATTGGTGCATCATTGTTTTGGGTCCAAATTTCACCGAAATGAACCTTACATTGGCAGTGATATATATATATATATATATATATATATATATATATATATATTATATATATATATATATATATATATATCTTCACTTCGAAAATATTGACGGTTTTCGAGATATCTATGACAGGTTTTTTTCCCAATAGGTATTCTTCACTCAGAATAATTGAAATTATAGTTAAGTTGTGCCAAGTCCAATTGAAATTTATTTTTGGTCAAATATTCCTTTTGGGAACTCTCTCAAACCATATATATGAAATTGACCTGTGATATACAGGGTATGAAAAACCGCTTCATATATATACTACCTCGGGTTGGTCGTGCCTGGCCAGTTGAAAAAAGAACTTCGAAACCACTGCGTAATTTCTGTTTGTGAGGTTGAGAAAAAACTCTTCGGTATTGCGTCAAGCTTTCGGAAATGTTTATTTCAATGGGAAAACATTTAAATGTTGAGTAATATATATATATATATATATATATATATATATATATATACATATATATATATATATATATATATATATATATATAGATATATATATATTCAATATTATTATTATTTTTTTTTAACTTGGCTAAGATGCCTCGAAACTCTGATGTGAGACCTGTTAAAGTTCTGATTGAAAGTGGCGAAATCTGGATTGCTTGATTTTTGGTGGACAATTGAGTTTTAGCAGGTTTCGACTTGTTGCTTTTTCTACAAGTTTTTAACATTTTTCAGTTTTATCATAATGATAAGAAAAAGTTTTAAAGTGATTTGACGTTTAATGAAGAATTGCTCTGCATGTGTGTGAGTTCTCACGACTTTATGCTTTTAAACATTGTTTCGTCTCAAAATTGTTTTTTCCACACCTTTCAAATTGCCTCGTTGAAGGAAATAAACATTCTCGAAAGCTTGGTCAAATGGTTAAACTTTGCCAATTTTCAATCATCTGATATCTTACGTCACAAATGCCTTTCTTTTATTAGAAGCCGACCCTGCTCTTTGATTGGTCATTTTTTGGCATTTTATATTGGTCATATGATTGTTCTCGAAGAGACTATGTCGAGCTTTGTTCCCAGAAAAGTTTTCAAAAAAAGGTGGAATTCCATTAGGTATTCATCGTTTTATTTCGTTTTGTGGATGCTGTGTCATTGCGTTCATTTCGTTCAATGGAAGAATGTAAGTAAAAACTTGGGAATGAGATTCTTCGTGCTGCAAGATATAATATTTGAATTGATATAAAAGAATAATTCTCTTGAAACCGTTGTATTGAATGAATCAGTATAAAAAGATTCTGAAAGCTTGTTGAAGCACCTACAATTATTTTTAATTCCATTACTAGAGAGATTCTGTCTTCGAATGTTTTTTTTTATGATTTCAATTCAATAATAAGTGAACGACTGAATAAATCTTACAGAACTAGGTGAATAGGTATACAGAATCAGTATTTGGTGAATTAAAATCCATTTGATTCATGAAACGAGCAATTTTATTCATATGAGTAATTCCCCAAATTTTTTCAATCAATTAATTTGAATTAAGAAAGACAGTAGATAGATAGATCTTTATTGGTTATAGGAAGTTTCAGTTCCAAAACAAAACAATTCACATAATAATAACTTTTATACTAACATTATCAATGATACCCACTAAAAATACATCTCACAATGTTTGTGGAATCAAACAAATATTTTCAAACTATTCGTTAATAATGAAATATCTCATTTTTGGTGTGTTTGCAGAGATATTTAGCTTGAGTCAGTGCAATATTTTTGAAAGGCATACCAAGTCGTTCACGTGGCAGGGTTACTGAGTATCATCCAGATTCGTTATGTGTGAATGTAATTACAAACATTCTGGAAAGTCTCAGTAACGCTAAGGTGCATATGTAATCGAAAAGAGTTTTTTATGTGCATGTATTTTTAGGCCATTGTTAATTCCAAAACGACTGTATATCGTGATGGTACTTGATCATATTATAGGAAGGAAAGAAATATCTGCCTCGCATAGATAGCGTATTGATTTTGTTACATTCAACATTGTGCGATTCAGCCCATCCAGCGAAGAGTGACAGCCTAACAACTGATTTTTCAATTGCAGTGCCAAGTCATCGCCCATAGATAATAAGTATATCTATGGACGATAACCGAGTTTTACTAATAGCCAGAGTTATTCAGGAGACTTGGCGTTTGAAGCAGATTGTTATTAACCGGTATCTTTCATTGCAAGTATTTCGATAACACAGTTGGAAGTAGATTCAAGAACTGTGTGAGAGAGCTTTACTCAGCCCGTTTCTAGTTCAACGTCATAATCGGGTGTGGTGAGGGAAAGCTGAGGAAGTGGAGTTTGAAAAATGGAGCTTAGTTCTCTCTAAGATTTCAGTATACCAAAGACCCCATACTCGAACAAAATTCATCAACATACTCTGAATGAACGATTCAAAGAGAAATATATCCAGTAATACATTCTGGCTTCAGCCACAATGGAAAGTATAGCGCTTATTGCATGCCTGTCATCCTCTGTGTCAAAGCTGCTTATCTATCTAGATAAAGTTGTCGCCAAAAAAATGACGCCAAGATAGGTAAATATCTTCGTAACTTCTTGAAAGTGCCAGTGATGGCGAATCATTCATGAATATCCTTTCAATTGTTCGAAACTTGTCATGTATTGGCAGACATACATTTACTGATCGGGGTGTATCCAGTACTGACACTGTCAGTCAGGTGAATATATTGCACGAAAAA
>JAVJAQ010000135.1:0-14083 GCA_032362365.1 Zygogramma bicolorata
TGTTGAGTAGACCGTGTTATTTGAGTAAGTGGACGAACTTAAGGGGATGATTCTATGGGTGGTTCTAAGACAAAAAGTTCCTATGAACATAGGTCCGGTAATGTTTCGTTTTCAAGATACAGGGTGTCAAAATAAAAATAAAAAGTTTTTTCCTGAATATCTCAATAACCCTTCAGCTGATTTTTTTAAGATTTGGAGGGGGTATTAGGGGATTGGGGGACTGATTTGGCCCTAACTAGATTGAAATTATTATGTCCAGTGGCTTCCCGGAAAGTACCTTAACCAATTTTTTTGACCAAAAAAATGTGCGCTACTGATTTTGTGCCATTTTCAATCTTTTTAGAATTGGATTACTGAAATTAACTCTCTTACCTCTATAACTTTTTTTTATATATTGTTCTATTTTTGAAAAGAAATAAATAAAAACCACTTTATTGCATATCCTTGAAAAAACAAAATTAAAATGGTTTTTCACAGGATGTTGACATAAAAAATCCTAAAGAACAAGCAGATGAAAGTTGAAACCTGGTGAAAGTTTTACATGTGAATCTGTTTAAATAAAAAAAACGTTTCATTTTGCAAGTGCCATGCACAGTGGTAATGCCGAAAAAGAAAGATGAAAATTATAATTATTAGAGCAAGAGCCCGCGACCGCCGGACCTTCGTTCTTTTATGAAAGCTGAATGTTTCTCTGCGCATCTCCCCAACATCAGTGACTACGAAGTTTGGACGATGGTTAGTTGGTTGGATACCAGGTAGCAAGGTGTATAAGATAGATAGATACTTTCGTCAAAGTATTAAGCTCAGTTTTTTCATATTTTTTTCAGAATGATATTAGAAATCACATCATCCATGGCCAGACACCTACTACGGTTTCAATCCCCTGCCAGACACCCCTAAACTTCATTAAATTTTAATTTCATTTACGTTTGACAGTATTTGAAGCGATTTTGTGACGCCATCTACTCTATAATATCGATATTTCCGTTTACTTGATAATGTAAAACGACAAAGCTATCTTTTCTGAAAAGTAAAGTAGATGCAGATATCTATTTCTCAGTTTCGCACAATGGTTGGACTAAAATATTGACAGAAAGCTGATGAAGCTTCGAAGCAGTGTTGGCAATAGAAGTTTAAGGAAAATAATAGTTTAAGCCTGAAAAAACTCATGAAAATATAAATGATTCACGATATTGATGAAATATTCCAAGTCCTTTTCTGAATTGTTTGCCATATTTTGGTATTTTGTATAAGAGATCAAGGAAATGTGCGCTCGAAGCTACGACATCCGTAAGAAATATATAAGGAAACACATGACTTGGAAAAGAATCTTTGCTGCTTGTTTCCTGCATTAGTAACCAAGATCCAAAATCCATAGTCGCTGATTGTTCCTACCTATGTTGAGGACAAGCGCAGAGAAACTTTCAGATTTTATAAAATAAAGAAGGTCTGGCGGTCCTGGGCTCTTAGTCTATAT
This sequence comes from Zygogramma bicolorata, assembly GCA_032362365.1. Classification (NCBI taxonomy): domain Eukaryota; kingdom Metazoa; phylum Arthropoda; class Insecta; order Coleoptera; family Chrysomelidae; genus Zygogramma; species Zygogramma bicolorata. The sequence goes on from JAVJAQ010000135.1 coordinate 1,478, forward strand.
TAAGATATTCAGAAAGCTGATGAAGCTTCAAAGCAGTGTTGAAAATAGAACTTTATAAGGAGAATAATAGTTTAAACCTGAAAAAACTCATAAAAACAATGAATGATTCACGATATTGATGAAATATTCCACGTCCTTTTCTGAATTGATTGCCATATTTTGGCATTTTGTATAAGTGATCAAGAAAAAGTGCGCTTGAAGCTACGACATCCGTGAGAAATATATGAAAAAACACATGACTTGGAAAGAATCTTTGCTGCTTGTTTCCTGCCTAAGTTACCAAGATCCAAACTCCATAGTCGCTGATTGTTCTTACCTATGTTGGGGACAAGCACAGCGAAACTTTCAGCTTTTATAAAATAAAGAAGGTCTGGCGGTCCCGGGCTCTTAGTCTATATTGAGATATTCAGGTTTTTTTTTTGTAATTTTGACACCCTGTATCTTGAAAAGAAAGCATTACCGGACCCATGCATATATGAAGTTTTAGTCTTAGAAATACAAAAAGAATCACCCCTTTGAGTTTGGTCACGTACTTGAATAACACCCTGTATACCGATTGACGCATGATCAAAATCGGGACGATAAGAATCGGGCCGATCTGGTGAGTAAGCGGCCTTAGAAATAGCATTCGAAACAAGCCCGACAGGCGCCGGCAGCCAATAACTATCGCAAAACTTAATGGAGTTGTCCTAGGTCCGGCAACCGTTTACGTTTTACGCCATTATTTCATCCATTACGGCATACTTGGGTGTCGTAACTGTTAAAGACGGCGCGGTGGTGGAATACGCCGAGGTTCGTCAACCGGAAAAGAGCCGCGTTTAACGCGATAAACGCTACCGAAAAAAATATCGGTTTGCCGAGCTCCGACCTTCCTATGTGTTAGATGATTGATCGCGTGTTTGGTGTACAAATTCTGTTAGAACAAGCAACTTAATAGCTGTCGGGGTATATGGCCAGGAGAGTAGTTGTTTCGGATTCACTAATTTCCCCTATTTTTTGTATCTGTTCGAAAATGTATTTCATTGATCTTGTCTCTCGAAGCATAATGTGCAGTGCTAGACTTTTAAGATTGCCTATATCGGAATGATGATCTTTGAAACGAGTACCAAGGCTTTTCGTAACACTCCTTATGAATATTTCTCCATTTTATCTTCTCAAGGTTGTTCAAACCGGTTTGTGACTTGCAGACAGCTACAACTCATCAGCCTTATCGAGTATATCCGAAGAATATCCGAATATCATCAATTTCGGACATACTATTGATTACAGTTATTCAGCATATTCTCATTCATTTGATAAATCTACAGCCCAGTGGACACGGAATTGGCGCAGTGGGTAAGGTTCGACTCACGAAAGAAAGGTCCAGACTTGGATCCTTCGATGGACACGGCAAATACTTCAGACTATTCAGGATAATTATTATTTTTGAGAAAGAGGGAAGGAGGTTTCAAATCGTTATTTTCGAATCACAACCTAAGAGGTGTATTGGGATCATGAGAGTGATCACTCGGTGTATTCAAGCAGATATCAATATTGGTAATACAATATTTATGATAAACCATTCCTAAAAAAAATGTGGGAAAATTGAAATATCGATATGTTGTGAATCTGAATACCAGAAAATTACGCCCAGAACTTTTTGCACAGTAAGTTTCATATTCCAAACCGCCATCGCATAAGGCAGTGATCCTTCAGTGTTTTTTCAAATAGATTTTCATTATAACTGAACTTTCTAACACTCCGATGTTGTCTTGAACATAACTTGAAGTCACCACATCTATACCACCCAACTCCTTCCCAAAACGAGTCTCTCCGTGCCGTAGAGTGTATAGTGGTCGACAATGATCATAATGAAGGTCGTGAGTTCCGCAGCAACCAGTTTTTCCAGATTAGAATTCGGTTAGTACACGTGATTGAGAGGATTTCTCAGGTTGATTATTTGGTAAAAAAAATATTAATTCCGAATATAAAAACTAAAAATTATCAATCGAATATATCTCTTGTCGATATATCAATATCGTACCAATATACTCAAAACGATATATCATTGTTTTCGAATATTGAACCAATATCACCGAATGTTCTCATTTTTTTCATTGCCAATATAATATTCACAATATAAGGTTGATATTCCCGTAATATTGAACCAGTATTGGTCTAATATGTTTGTGCTACTTGGGTGAAACAATTGCTTGCTTCAGGGATATAACTAGATTCAGCACCAATCCACAAACTGTTAAACAATAAATATCCCAAGATACAGGGTGTAGCTGAATAAGTGTGAAACATTTAAGGAGGTGATTCCTCCATGAAAAAAGATAGTATCTTTCATATAAAGAAACTTCATTGGAGCAACTCCTGTTAAGATACAGCCCCTGAAAGGGGGTACATAAAATTTGTACAACAATTTTTTTCACAAGCACTGAAAAAGTTACGATATTTAAATTGACCTGACGTTTTGTACTACCAAAAAGACACTTAGCGAGTAATTTATTTGGTTTACCCCATGGTTGTAAGGGGTGGAAAACGCAACCCCTAAAATTTATTTTCAATGTAACTTTTTGTCTTATTATTCGTAAACCATTTGAAAATTTATTTCCGATAGCCTGTTTCATCCTTAACAAAAAATGTCTCTTGGGTTTTTGCCGAAAATAACCCAGTTCGCAGCAAAAAATCATTTTACGAACAACTACAGAGATACATCGTCATAAATGCGAACTGGATTCATTGTTATTTTGTAGTTAGTACCTGCATTAAACGATTAAAGGGCAATAAACAAAACTAATTAATATTAATAACAAAACACACAACATGTAGAAATCATAGTAAATGTTCAAGACAAAAAATTGTTATACCAATTTTATGTACCCCCTTCAAGGGGCTGTATCTCAACAAGGGATGCTCCAATGAAGTTTCTTTATATGAAAGATCCTATCTTTTTTTCGATGAGGAATCACCTCCTTAAATGTTTTACACTTATTCAGTTACCCCCTGTATTATTTTTAATTCAATTTCACAAAGAAAATCCGCTGAATTTGGTTTTTGGGCCATTGAACGTAGTCAGGAGAAAAAAAGTATCAGGTCAAATGCTACATATCCCATTTGTTCAAATTGACAATTCCGGAAGCGGCCGCCATTAATGAAGAATACAAGTTTATTCTGAATGAGCCATTAACAAACAGCTGTCGAATACGTAGGGAACATTTTAAATAGTGCGAGAAAATATCATGGAAGTGGAAAGTTTCTCCTTCGAAAATTTTGTCAAAAATGTCAAAATTTTCGATCGATTTGCGCAAAATATTAAATGTTTTACTACAGTAATGCCTCTATGAAATGCAGTGGCACCGATTCACAGATATAAATGAATGCATTGGAACATCCATATTGAGATTTGTATTTCTCTCATGAAATGAAATTCTCACAGAAAATATATTTATAATTTTTTTAGTCTGCTCAGGCTCGAATTCACACTTCGAGACAAGTACGTTTATAAAAATCCCATAAAAGTACTGTGAAAACTGTATTCGAAAACAGTGAATGGATAATAGAAAACAGATTTCTGTCAATATAGCATTCCAATTATTTGAACCCCCTTCTATTCGACCACCCAAACTACAATATTGACATTGATAACCTTAAAAAATATCAATCCATTTGATGATAGACCCTAAATGCTAAAAAACATTCACCACTGCATTACTTAGGAATCCCAGACCGAAACATTGTTGTGATATTGAGTTATGATAATTGTATTGTGATTTATCTTATTTTCATACATTTCATTGCCGTGCTTTGTTTTCTCGGACAGAAAACGATTAATTTATCTCTCTCTCTCCGAGAGACAGAATGGACCAGACTGATCACACTTGACGGAGTCAACATCCCAATAAATTATATCTGAATACTTAATCTGAAACGTATAATTTTACAACGGGGCTGTGCCATCGTATCATTACCGCCATTTGAAAGCCAAATGTGATAGATTGCGCTTTAGTATTCATAAATAATATTCCTTCACGACCGATAAAGCACTTTAATGATGCTCTACACTCCTTTATTCGAGATGAGGAGACGAGACTGATCGCGGATTATGGCTCGAAACGTCACTGTGATAGTGATAAAAGTTTCGGGACGAGTGAAGTGATCGATTTTGTTCCAACAAAACAAATATTCAAAAAACCGATCGACTTTCTGTTTTCAGGAGAGAAAAAAATAATTCATTAGGATTAACAAAACAAATATTCAAAAAACCGATCAACTTCCTGTTTTCAGGACAGAAGAAAATCATTCATTAGGATCAATGATAATAAATTGTCTTGAGGATTTTTTCCGGGATGAGGAAAAATCATAGTCATTTCCAAAAACGAAGAAAGAATCTATTTGAAACATTCCCTGTTGAGAAATAAAATAAATAATCATTTTTTCAGATTATCTGGAACTCTCGGAATCCAGGAAGAAATTTCTAAACAAAACTTACAAAATAACCCAGGACTTATTCCTCTTAAACTTGGGACAGCCAAGGTAGCATCATACACCTAATAATAATTATTGATCCATTGCAACTTCATTGAAAAACACTGAGGACGCTCGTCGGAAATCCCCGGATTTACAACTCATTACCCGACGAAATAAAAAAGTGTGAAACACTCTATTGTAAAAAAAAAATTGAAGGACTTTCTAGTGGCAAAATGTTTTCATTCTATTGAGGAATATTTGTAAACTTAACTTGTTATCTGCCAAATACTTTCTTTGTTTTTAGATGTAACTGTTTAGTCTTAAGTTATTTGTGTGTTTGATTTTATTCTGTTTTACTCACCTGTATTGACGAATCCAATACAATTCTCAATTGTCAAATGGAAAATAAAAATATTATTATTCTTATTATTATTGTAAAGACTACTCAATTGAAATATCAAATTATTTAAAAATACTTCAATTCTCTGAAGAAAAAATATACGACAAACTTTCTGAAATTTTACCTTATCCTTCGAGAATCTTCGAATCGGTCACAGGAAATTTAGACTCCAGCGACGGTGAAAGGTACGATCAACTGATCACAGAATTACAAAATAATCAAAATAATTTAGCTTCGAGCATTAGACAACAAAATTCCTTATCTATTTCATTGATCGAGCAATTCAATAACACAGTTCAGAGAGTAAGGTATAACGAGCTTCTACTAGCATCAAAACTTCGAACACAATGAAGCCAAAATAGGCACTAGTTTAAAGAAAATTGACCCACCGGAATAACATTTCATTCAAGCCGAGAAAAAAATCGCTCAGAAAAAACTATCTCTTGGAATTACTTTAACTTTTTTTTATTCGCGTTTAAATGCTGTCTTTTTGAAACGACATAATGTGTATTGGAATTGCATATTGTGCACGGTTGCACGAAAAATATTGTGTTTACTATGGACGCGACCTCGAGATTATCTTGTCACAATTAGACAATTCACCGAAGATAGATACATTTATAATGGTAGTATATAAATCTCTATTTTACGCACGCAGAGATCAAATGAGTGAAAGCTGCGAGATAAACATGTTATATGATGTATTCGAGTTCATAACATAGATCAGCATTCATATATGCCCACAGCAAAGATGTATATCATAAATCTTTATTTCGATATGTTTTTGAACTAGGTTTGGTTAGCTTAAAACCGAATTTTCCACTGCTCAATAACTAATGCAAAACTTATTTTTGACAAATTCACACTGAGCTGCATATAAAGATGGCACACTTACGTTAAAATGATCTTTACGAGGGGGAAACATCTTCTTTCAATCTTTTACACCTAAAAATTTTAAGTCATTCAAGTCATCGTTTTAAGTCTTCAAGTCATACTTTCAAGCCTTTAAGTCATGCGTTTAAGTCTTTAGGTCTTTGAAAGATTTTAAATCTTGTACAGATTTTAGCTAGTTGTTTCCCCCTCGGATCTTTACAACAATAAGAACACGATTTTGGATATACATGTTTCCATCTCATTATCTTACACCTTTAGTACTGTTTGAATGTTCTTCTCCATTTGCATAGATTCCAATATTGATTCTCATTTGTTGTAATTGTGGTAGAATGAGAACCCAAAAACCCTACCAAAAAAGAATTACACTATTGTTTTTGTACTTTCGCATCGGTTGAAATACACTTTATCGGGTGTATTTCTAGAGTTTTTTTACACTTAGTTACTATACAATACTCAAGTGAGAAGTGTTTTTAGCTCATTGTTCTGTATAGTAAGTGAATTAAATAACAAGGAAACGTCACTTGACATGAAGCACGCGCTAGATCGCGTTTGAACTGCTCGGATTTATTCAATATTTTCAATTCCACTTTGAAAAATTTTGAATATTTCCAGGCCAATTCATATTTGTATCTACGTCATGAAGAGGTAAATGATATACTTATGACACAACAATATATCATGCATATTTCCCATTTTTCAACCTGAAAAGAGGTTAGCAAAGAGCACATTTTCGAATGATTGTGAATTATAAAATAATTCATGACGAATTAATGAACTGGTGTTTGATCAACCCTTTGTCACCTATGTGGGGTGTGACATACCCGAGATGTTTTAAAATGGCAATATTCCTCTTATTTGTGAATCCAGATATTGTTGGTTGCCCATTCACGATAGAAACAAAGCGATACGCCCCCTATCGACTTTTTGGAGAACACTCAATGGTTAACGTTTGCTTGAAAGTGGTTGACAATGTTCCTTGCTGAATGGTAATGTTTCTTTAGTCATCACCCGAAGACGATTGCGGATACCAGCTATCGAAACGTCGTGAGTACACTCAACTTGAAACTTGGTTTCAACATTTTTTCATAATATTTCATTCAATTTCTTTATTTACATTTTTTGACTAGTATTTCATATTCGATACCCCGATTTTCTTGTTACAATATTATTTTATTTATTTCGTTATTTAAACATTTTTTTGACTTATATTCCATATGCGAAATATCGTTTTTTTGTAATAACAGTATTTTCTTTGAATCAATCCCCATATTCATTATTGACCAAAACTTTGATTTTGATTTTTCTCACTTGATTTGCATTTTAATCCTTCCGCTCCTAGTAACAGGTTTCAATAGAGTTAAAAAAAATATAAACAATGGAAGTCTGAAACAAAACCATTAACTCAATGGTTAGATCGCTATACTCTAGTTTGCATGTGTTCGTATGGGGCTGTTGTGTTGACTCTTCAGTCATTTCGGATTTTTATGATTTGTGTGTGCTTTGATAGTGATTGTGGTGATTTTCAAGAAGTTTGGAAATAGTCCAGTGAAATAATTGGAAGGTTTCCTGCTTTTCATTTATTGTGAGCGTATATTAATTTTTTCTTGTTTTCTAGTCCTGGGTATGAATCAGTTAATCTTTGATACAATATCTACGGTATGGGTGCTATCGTATAATTTAGTGTGAAATGCATGATTCTAATTGGGGAGAATCACATCAACCAGCTGAAAACTGCCACTTCTGATACTTTATTATTACTTAAATACATCGAATAAATTTTATATTTAAGTGATCGAAGTGAAATTTTCCAGCTGAGAGATGTAATTTTCAATTATTTCAGGTGTGCATTATTCATTTAATTATGCAATATTCTTTCAGTAAGCCCGACTTGATAGCAGAAACTAATAAATCCAAGTCTCATCTGGAAACAACCTCGGGTCTTTAGAATTCTACAATGTTTGATAATAAAAAACCTTCGAATTCGTTAAATGAAATGTTCTTTCAAGTATTTAACTGTCGATTGAGTCACTTCTAACACAGAAATTAATGAAAAATTGAAAATTTTTCTGACAAAAGGAACACGAGAACACCGAAGTTCCATATATACACATGCAAATATAAACATGACAACCTAACCATGGACAGTTCCGCGTTTCTCCGCGCTAGCGCTGCGATCTTATTTCCTATCGCGAATAGCTTCCTAAAACATATTTATCCTTGAAATGATTGGTAATGTTTAGTATGTAACTGTTCTGTGGTTTGGACCTGTCAGAAGTGCTCTCAGATATACCACACCCCACGTAAACCCTCGATTTTTATGTATTTTATCTTCCTGACAACAGTTTTTTTTTTATTTTTCTGGTACCACGTAGTTATGGTAGCATCTTTGTTAATGAAAACGATAGTTAAAGCCTCACTTTTTTTATTCTGTTGTTTCGGTAATGTTTTTGTTGGCTAATATACCCCAGATAGCACAATGACCTACTCGGGACCAATAGGGGACAACCGGTGGACGTCCCAATCGTGTCACTAGGAAGTGGAAATGTTATCAAATGCCTACTCCCTAGGACGTCCCAAAGATGTCCTTCACAAATCACCAGTATGAAAAGGGGACTGTATGGGATATGTTGGGGATCAAATTATGATGTTTTTAGAAGATCCTGTATACGTCAGAAGGATATAAAGCGGACCTGGCCAGGTTGAGCCCGGTTCATTTTCTCTATAAATATGATGTCCTATGGATATCCTGTAATGAGTGTAATATACTGTAATATTGTGGTGTGGTAGTTGAAGAGGCTCTCGGAAATATGTGTAATGGAAGGAAACATTGACAAATGAACAGAATATTATTCATTACTAATGTTCTACAAGTTGAACGAATTATTCCAAAGATGATTTGCAATATGTTCCGTTTCTTAACTGAATACTTGTTACTCGTATATTCCCAAGTAAATGAGCTGAAGCGTTCGGTTGTCATCGGATGAAAGTCGTAATGGATGATTCATATCGAATTTCCAACCGATGAAAACCGAACGCGATAGCTAATTTACTTGGAGTTTGCAGGAAATATCAGGTTTGTGTTAGAGACTGTAAAGTTGTAAAGTTTGTTTTGAATTGTACGATTTTTTCAACTTTCATTCCAGAAGTCTTCTGATTCATAATACAAATGAGATCTATACTAAACTATTTTCATCACCACAAAGAGAGATAATGTAGTCCTATGTCAATCTCAGGAGACGTCGAGGACAGGATGGGGATACTTTTATTGGTATCTTTTATACACTTACACTCGTAATACGTGGGGAAATCCTGAGGACGTGACACGGTAATGTTAGTATAACTACTTCTCTTCGGGCTTGAAGGCCATCGTTCTTTGGAATTTCTTCCTGACGTTTCGCTAGCGCGAGTGGCCAGCTTCTTCAGAGGCTTATTCATCTCCGATGACGGTAATGTTATTCAGGAGGTCCTATAGTGTAGCCGCTGAAAAGATAGAATGATCACGTGAACGGCACGCACTCTTTGAACGTTCCTCTCCCAAATGTTAAAAGTCCGATTTACACCACTCAACAAAAACGTCGCCTCAGCAGTGAATTCAACAGCATTTCCCTGTCCTCCCATAAACTCTTGGGATGCTTTTTTATAAGTGTTCATTACTACACCTTCATCCTCTACAGTTAAATTTCTTTTGTTTAATCTTTTTCTTCTAGGTGAAAGAGTGTTTCCATCCATATTATTTGATTAACGTAACACCCGTATATACAAACACAAATCAGTACAGTACAGTATAAACAGTTCTTCATCTATTTCAGTTTAGAAGGCGTATATATATATATATATATATATATATATATATATATATATATATATATATATATATAGATGCAGGCATTCACTGTTCACGCGTCCTTGAATTCTATCTTTTGAACGGCCCGACTATAGAATAGTAAACTATGATGAAATTGGGATATCTTTGAGATCTTAGCTGGCTATCAACTAACTTTATCCTGTGGAGTGACTGGTATCGACCGTGGAATAGGGTGGGGATCAGTAAGCCAGGATGTTGTGCGGTGCTACATGGGCACTATTATAATATCCTACGGACATTTAGGGGATAATTTATGAGAACTCCTTAGATAAAAACCAATGATGCAATTATCCATCCATCAAAAATGAAAAATTAGGAAAAAGAAAACAATTAATCGAAAAGAAATTTCAAATGGGGTATGGTATACCCCAAATATGTTTTCAGTAACAAAATTTTGATGTGGATGACGCTGGGTTAAATCGGGAATTGAATTGAAAATGAATGGAACCATTGCATAACGTTATTATCATCACGATCTCCGACTCGATTTATCTAACAGGCAACGTAGACCAAGCCGGTGGAATTTTAATTCGTTTTTCTCGGACGAGCTCCTTTTTTTTTTTTCGCGACCTACCTTGTCAGCAGCGACCGGAATTCAAAAGTCGATTTGATTTATTCGAACGCTACCTGAAAATTAGAGTAGCTACCGGGCTACTCGCCGGTCGAGGAGAACCAACCTCGAATCCGATACGTGATTGTTATCTTGTCGTTATTGCGGGACAGGGGCGGCTTCGCGATTTTTCAACTAGAAAATACCTAGGAATCCATCGACGATTGAAGATCGCGGTGATAGATGATGCATAAAAGCGTTTTCTTGAAAGTGGTCGACAATGTTCCTTGCTGATGGTAATAGTTCGGATTTCATTGTCGAAATATTAGTCAACCCCCACCATAGGAAAATTGGAGGCTTTATAACCGACCACACCTCTAAATACTGTCAGTCATTATCCGAAGACGATTGCGGATACCAGCAATCGAAACGTCGTGAGTACCTACACTCAATTTGAAACTTGGTTTCAACATTTTTTCATAATATTCCATTCGATTTCTTTATTTACAATTTTTGACTGGTATTTCATATTCGATATCTCGATTTTTTGTAGGTAACAACAGTATTTTCTTTGATCAATCAATCCCTAATTTCATTATTGACGAAATATTTGATTTTGATTTGATTTTCTCACTTGATTTGTATTTTGATCCTTCTGTTCTTAGCAACAGGTTTCAATAGACTTAATAATATAGACAATGGAAGTCCGAACCATTACCATTCAGTAACATAAATGGGTAGATGTGGATACCCGTTGATGCAAAGAACCTCATTTTTATTTTTTGACGCCATGGTTTGGACCACCCTATATAAAAACATGATTATTTTCATGGAGAGAAAACTTCATTTTTCCAGAAAAATAATCAAGTATTTAAATGTCGATATATTTCATTTAATATGTGTGAGCACAAATATTGGTTCTATAAAATATTTCTAATAATGTGCACAATTCTTCAACCATTCAATTTGGTGGTCCTTATCATGATCCGAAAAAAAAAATTGCTACTCTCAATCTCTTATCAACTCCATCTGCAGCAGAACTAATCTTCAGGAAATAACAAAAATATTGATTATTATGCCATTGAATCCATACCGATTTGTGGACATTAAAATCTCCCAAAATTCCAACTAGTTTCAGGACTGAAATGTCGACGAGAAACCAAATTTGACGGGACCGGTCCTGCATTTCGATTTCACTCTCCATCTCATTCCTTTTTCAGTGGAGATTTATATAATTACAGCGAGACAGGGGGTGTGGTACGCCACAATATTTATTGAACTGATCTTTTCGTTTTTGTTTTTCGTCGTAAACATCATGGTTGAACAACGTTAATGTATTATTGTGCTTGGGGATATCATTACGAAGGTACCTTTACTATCGGTTATGAAAATTATTATTTCTATAGGTGTTTCTGTGTATTTTAAACATCATTCACCCATAGTCTAAGATCCCAAATGAAATAATATTTTAACAAATAAAATATGTTTGTGAATGTGAACCAACAGGGTTGCTGTGAAATGTTCATGGCTACGAAAAATTGAAATAACAAGAAATGATTATTTTTTCAAATTTGACCGTCTTGGTTGCCAACAACTCAGTCTAATCAAATTGACGCAACTTCCGCTATAAAATGCAGTTAATTGGTAGCTTACTTTTTTCTATTTCCTATTACCTGGTAGCCGCGTACAAACAGGTGGGTTGATATTAGAGTACTTACGCTCATCTGCTTACCACGATAAATATGTATCAAAATCTAGATTATTTTATGGCTAGTAGGGTAGTATAGGGTTGCTTATTAAAATCTGTTCATTCATAACGATAGCAAGGTGTTGAAGTTGACAGAATTGGAGCAAGTAAATATAACAGATAAGCGTTGCTGGTTGCATAATTAATTGTATGCAATCAGCATAGCCAAATGTGAAAAAAAAATCATTTTCTATGATTTCAAATAACCATTGCCATGAACACTTTTTTCACGGCAACCCCATTGAAACCCGTTCACAAACATATTATATTTGCTGAATTATAATTTTCACCAAATTATAATTTTCACCAAATTGGTGAAGGTCGACCTTACTTGGGATCCTCTACTATGTAAGAGGGTATATCCCGGACCTAGCGAACTCGCATGAACAAAGTGTAAAACTAGAGAATTTTTCCGAAAACTTAGGCATTTCACAAAGGTGGAAGTCAACTGAAAGTCTGTGTATTACCAGAATTCCAGATTATCATTTCAATTGATAAATGAAAGGTATTTCTGCTCTCACTGAATTCGAAAAACCGGGTTGCGAATTTTTATAATCACGTCACTACTATGATATTTTTTGGTAAAATTCATGCGTAACATCCAAGATGAAAGCGAATGTTGTATACTTTCGATTAGACGATGAGTTGTTTGGCAACCAAGATACTTAGTCAAAATTTGAAAAAAAAAAATTACG
>JAVJAQ010000136.1:0-37607 GCA_032362365.1 Zygogramma bicolorata
GTCTAGGAATACTCCTAACGTTTCAGGATTTCCTTCGAAATTTGGAATAACATCTACATATAGTCTCAATAGTTGATAATTGACTTGACGTGCGACTGCCATTTCTAAATTCAAATTATTTTCAAATAATTCAGCTAGATTTTCAATGTCAGAATCGGTCATTAAATTGTTGTCAAAATTGGTGTTTGAAAAATGTTTCACTTCACAATATAAGGTGGAAATGAAATTATTAACGGTTGTTCACTTTACAGTATAAAGTGAAAATGAGATCATATACAGGTGTTTCACTTTACAGTATAAAGTGGAAAAAGAAAATATATACAATTATAGGTATGGAAATGGATTCGTAAAAAATGGTATATGGATGAGCAATGTTTGACTTACAATACTAGTAGTGTAACGTTTTTATTCATCCTCACCTGAAACCTGAAGTCAACCGTTACTTTTTTCTAATACTTCTTATTCGAGCTGTCGAATTGTATTCGCTATTAATTGAAATATCTGAATAATTGGTTGTTTCCGAACCTTCAATAAAACTCCTTATATTCCACCGTGTATGACAGTGCGCTGAACAGCTGATTTGTGGAAATAAATTCTGAATAAAACTTATTCAACCTCCATTATATTGTATGTACAGTGTCCGTCCAAATATTAATTGCTCTAATTAGTATGGTGAGATGTAAATAATAATAATCCAATGTTTGTTCCATACTCCTTTGTCAGATTCGTGACGGTTATGAAAATGATTCATCTTCTTCTTTAATTGGTGGGCCTAAAACACATATTGTAATTTGTGCCATGATATGTAGTGTTGCCAACATAAACATGAACTACTTGTTTAGTTCCTTAACGATTTCAGTAGTTTTTCGTTGCTGATCAACGTTGTTTTATAATCTTGATCGTTATTATTATTTAAACTTATATCATTCATGAGTTCTGTATTCTCGATGCTAATTGTATATGTTTATGGAACGCGACAATCCTGTCAATTCTATACCTGTCGATTGTCATATCTTCCGTACGATAGACACTTGACTTTTGACAGATTGAGTCTATCTGAAGCCAAGCCAAGGGAAGCATCAACTCGTCTCTCCAAATTTTTCTATTGTATGTGGTCGTTGAACATTTCCTTTCTGAAGCATGTGGAATGCAATAAGCATAACAATATTCATCATATTATTATTATGCATATATTTGGTGTTGTGGCTTGTCGATACTGTCGAACTGAAGAATCTGAAGTCTTCAAATTGTGAGAACCCTCTCCGAAAAAGAGGTGAGTTTGAACCTCCATTTTGTTTCACCGGTCAGGTATAAAAACCAACTTGTTTTTATAGGGTTTTTCCTTGGGAATAAGAAAATTCCTTCGAATTTCCTTTCTGAATTTTCCACAATTTCGATGGATTCAACTGGATGTCTTTCTTCCACTAGATGGAATGTATGTGCTGAAACAGTTTTCAAGAGATGGGATGTCTCCAGAAGGATCATATCTTCAATGTCACCTTTCTATTAATTGCAATGCCACAGATTGCTGATTGTAGAAACATCAACTTTGAATACCGTTACATCTAGGACAGGTCCATGGAACCATCACTGGATAACAGGCTAGTTATCTAACAAATAATCGTTTATTTTTTATTTTTCATTGAACCTTCATTGCAATTAGTTGTATTACATAGGACTACGCACAAGCCCTTTTTACTAAATTATATTTCATCAGGTATGTAAACCCCTCCACAAAAATTCATGAATTTTTCGCGGGTATATATTTCTCTACAATATTAATATTTTCAAAGAACATTGATCACCGATGGGCTTGATTTAGATTCAATTACTACTACTACGAATATGAGGTTCACCTTTTATTACTATTAGGTATTTAATTCACTTATTTGTTTTCAAGCTAGCATTGAATACATTAAACTTATCAGTATGGGTAAATTTCTTTTATTTCAATCGTAACATCTGCTCTCTCTACTTTAGGTTTCTGGTCTTTTCCAATTAAAATCATATAAAAGAGTCAGTGGCGCCCTTTTACCATCAATACTTATTTATAAAGAAAAATAATCAAACAGTCACTTAGTCACACCCAAATGCCGCCGATGAACGGCTGCCGGAGCCCTGTGAAGTGAATTTAATCAACTCGAGAAAATTGACGGCACACAAATAGCGCCCAACGTGTAGGGCCTGTTAGCCTTTGATTATTTTTCATTTTTTTATTTTTATAACTGAATTCTGAATCAAGTTTACAGAGAGAGATGTGCGGTGAAATAATAGAAGTCATTTACCTTTTTTGTTTTTTGTCTATGGAAACTTTTTTTGCATTCATTGGAGAGTGAGTGTTCGGATTTCATGTTTTTATACTGAGTCCTTGGTTTTTATATTGAACTTTGCTGTTTCTATTCTGAATGGGATTTGATAAATAGACAGTGAATTATTTGAATATCCAAGGCACATATTTTTTTATGAGTTCAAGGTGACGATCTTGAATTGTCTTTTCTTTAGAAAGGAAATTGATATTGAGAATTGTTGGCTTGCTATTCATATTGGTTGTTTTTCAAATTTGTTTGTTTTTTTATCAAACATTTGATTATATTTCAAGCGCTGTGTCTCTCCACATTTTTTTTTAATTGAAATAATACAGGATGTTCCTGGAGTACAGGGTGGAACAGTGAATAATCAGTTGTGATTGGGAAGGTTACATTACCTACCTCAGTTTTTTTTTATATTTTAATCATATTATCACATAATGAATCCTGAGAAATTTCAAGTGAACCATTTAATAGATTATGAACTTGAATATGAGCTTGCTATACGTAAAGTTACAACATCACGAAATGTTACCGATAAACGAAAAATGTTGAGGAGACTTTTGGAGAGAAAACATGTGACTCCTGATTGTACAGTCCATTTGATTTTGCAAAAGAACAGAGCGATATTAACAATACTTGTAGGCAAATAGCAGCTAATATCATTGATTTTGCTGATATTGGAGACCCCAATGATAATCTTTTTCACAGAACTAAATCTAGAATTGCTCATGTCACTAACAGGATTAATAGATTAGAAAAGTTCCTTGAAATAGAGGGCATAGTTCCTCAAGATCTAACAAATAACTTGAAAACATTTCAGTCAGAATCCTTTGCTACTGTTTGGACACTAGAAGCTGATTCGTACAGTAACGTTGAATCTCCAAATATTGTCTCCAACCTTGTTCGAGTCAGCAGCTGAACTTTTCGAGAGAGATGCTTTTGTGTGGTTTCGTAGTGTCAAGTCAACTGTTAATAGTTGGGATTCACTTGTTTCTCTTCTCAAAAGAGATTTTCTTAACTCTTGTGCGGATGAGGATATCTGGGAGCAAGTCAAGAGGCGAAAGCAAAAACGCAATGAATCTGTTGCTATTTTTATTGCGCACATTGAAGCTTTGTTTTGTAGGCTATCTAGACCACCAGCAGATGTTACTAAAGTTAAATATTTGCGTCAAAATCTTTTACCTGAGTATATTAGTCAGTTAGCTTTAGTAGAAATCAATACTGTTCCAGAGTTTTCTTCATATTGCAGAAAATTAGAAGAGGCAAATTACCTCAAACATAAAAATAATCCTTCAAGTCCTCATGTTTTTGAAATTGATCATGATAACGATAATAACACTCGCAAGAATTCTAAAGATTTCCGTAAAGGTAAACATTTCAAAAAATCGTTCACAAAAAATTATAACAATTCTACCAATTTTTCTCATAGTGACGATCAACAACAGAGAACGAATCAGACTACGGATGGTGCCACAAATACAAAAAGAAATGTTATTTGTTGGAATTGTGGTTTAGCTAATCATTTGTTTCACGATTGTAAAGCCAAGAGAAACGTCTTTTGTTTTAAGTGCGGAACGCCAAATGTCAAAATGGCTAACTGTACCAACTGTTCCAAAGCAAAAAACTAATTCAGGAAGGTTTGCCCGGTGACCAACAGAACCTTCATTTGAGTCAGGTCACAAATGAAACACATTTCAGCTATTCAAGTAATCGTCTAAAAAATGAATTAAATTCTAATATTACAGATTCCCTGATAGATATTATGCCAGTTTTTCTTAAAAAACCCTCAGATAATCGTCCTTACATAAAACTCAAGCTTTTAAATCAGAATATAACTGTTTTATTTGACAGTGGAGCTAATGCTTCAATAGTTGGTTCAGGTGGATTAAGTATTTTGAAAAGTCTTAAATTGAAAATTTACCATAGCTCGAATAAGCATGTTAGTACAGCAGATGGTACTAGAAAGTTTGTCAAAGGTATTGTTGATTTACCTATCGTCATCAACGATCAATGTCAGATTATTAAAGCACTCGTTGTCCCTTCTCTGCCACAGTCTTTTATTCTTGGTGTAGATTTTGCAAAACAATTTCATCTTACAGTAGACTTCAAAGATGATACTCATTAGAAGAACGTAACCAAGCAGAAGCAGTTATAGCATCTTTTAAACAAATTAGTAGCGAAGATAGGCTAGGACGTACTAACAAAATAACTTTAACTATTGATACAGGTGATTCACCACCCTTTCGTAAAAGGCCTTACGTTTTGTCTCCTTATATGCAAAATATTTTGAATAAAGAGCTAGATGAAATGCTAAAACTTGGAGTTATTGAACCATCAAATAGCCCTTATTGTTCTCCAGTGCTTCTTGTCAAAAAGAAAAATAATGAATACAGGATGTGCTTTGATGGCCGTCCACTCAATGCAATAACTAAACATGACAGTTATCCACTTCCTAATGTTGGGAGAATTTTAGCCTCACTTATATATATTCTATACATTTGAGAAAAGCATTTTGGCAAATACCGCTAAGTCCAGAATCTAGGCAAAAGACTGCTTTTAGTGTGGTGGGGAGAGGTCAATTCCAATTTGTTACTATGCCTTTTGGACTTTCTAATGCTGCGCAGACGCAACAGCGTCTTGTAGATGTTCTTTTTGGACCTAAGTATGAACCAAAAATATTTTCGTATATAGACGATATAATCGTAACTGGATCAACTTTTGAGGAGCATATTGATTTATTAAATATAGTGAGAGAAAAGCTTTCGGAAGCAAATTTGACCATTAATCTTAAAAAGTGTGAGTTTTTCAAAACATCTCTTAAATTTTTAGGTTTTATTGTAGGTTCCAATTCTATTCGTACTGATCCTGAGAAAATCACAAGCATGGTTAATTATCCTCGGCCTAGGACCGCCACTGAAGTAAAAAGATTTGTAGGGTTATGTTCATGGTATAGGCGTTTCATCAAACATTTTTCCACCGTTTTATCACCAATTAATGACCTTCTTAAAGGCAAAAAGAATAACCAAGCCATAGTTTGGAACGAAGCGGCAGAAGCCTCTTTCATCAAAATCAAACAACTATTAGTATCATCACCTATTCTGTCACAACCAGATTTTACAAAAAAATTCACTATTCAAAGTGATGCTAGTAATACAGGCCTTGGTGGAGTTCTAACTCAGGTTATCGATGGAGATGAACGCGTTATCGCATATGCCAGTCGTACTTTGACTAAAACTGAACGCAACTATTCAACAGTTGAAAAGGAATTATTAGCTCTAATTTTTTGTATTGAGAAATTCAGACCTTATGTCGAAGGCGTGAGATTTACAGCCGTAGTAGATCATTTTTCTTTGTTGTGGTTGAATAATTTACAAAACCCTTCAGGTAAACTTCAAAGATGGGCAGTGAGGTTACGTCAACATTCATTTGATTTAGTACATAGAAAAGGGTCTAACAACGTGGTACCAGATGCTCTATCAAGAATAATCCCAAAAGATGAAACCCATGATTTTAATTTAGCCTTGTTTGATATCGATACAGATAGAATAGATCCGTGGTATAGTGACCTTAGAAATAAAATTCTTGAAAATCCAGATGATTTCCCCCAGTGGAAAGTCGATAATGATTTTGTCTTCAAATATACACCATCTAGACTGCCTATGGAATCAAATATTCCAGATTGGAAATTTTTGGTGCCAAAACCCCAGAGGTTAGATGTTATTAAATCTTGTCACGATCCACCACAATGCGCGCATCTAGGTTTTTATAAAACTTTACACCGAGTACAAGAACGCTTTTACTGGCCTAAAATGCGGCATGATATTCTAAAGTATGTGAGATCATGTAAAACATGTGGAGCTCAGAAAGCCGACAGTTCTGGTCGTATGGGATTAATGGGAAAAGAGAAAATAGTTAATTGGCCTTTTCAAATAATTGGGATGGATTTGATTGGTCCACTTCCACCCACTAGGAAACGAAATAAATGGATTCTTGTAATATCGGATTGGTTTTCGAAATTTAATCTTCTGTATCCTTTGCGGAGTGCCAAAGCACATTTTATTGAGAAAATAGTAGAGAACGAAGTATTTTTGAATTATGGTATACCGCAATTTATTATATGCGATAATGGTCCACAATTTATAGATAGGAATTTAAAAAAAGTATTTGATAAATATGAAGTTGAAATTTGGTACAATGCAGTTTATTCTCCACAATGTAATTTCGTTGAAAGATATAATCGTACAATTGAAACAGCACTACGTAGCTATATTGACGAACACCGTGATTGGGATCTAGAAATACATAAAATTCGTCAGGCTATAAACACTGCTAAACATGAAATAACAGGATATTCTCCTGCCTTTTTAGTCTTTGGAAGACATGTACCAATTTCTGGGAAATTTCATAGTGGAAAAGAGCTGAAAGATGATCTAGAAATCGTTCCTGGGGATCGCAATGCATACGCTACGAATCTCCAAGGTCTAGATGAAATTTTTACAAATGTTCGAGAGAAACTTCATAATGCTTATGAAAAGAACTCTAGAAAGTATAATTTTCGAAAAAGAAACTTTGAATTTTTTGTAGAAGATACTGTTTGGAGGCGAAATAAAGCCAGGTCTAATAAAGGAGATCAGTTCGCTGCCAAACTTGCTCCTAGATATATTTCTTCTCGTGTAAGGAAAAAACTTTCACGTTTAGTGTATGAGTTGGAGGATATTGAGTCCGGCTCTAAGGTTGGAAAATGGCACATTAAGGATTTTAAAGCCTTTCAACCATTCAATGCCTCTGAAAGCGAAATCTCAGATTCCTCAATCTCTGAGTGAATATAGTTTGTATTTGCTCATCCTACACACTTTTTTGTCATTAGCCCCTTTCTTTAAATAAATTAACTCGAGTTAACTCCCTACACAAATTATCTGTGATAATTTATTGCAATGTCAGACAAAATTCCCCTTCCGTGATAATCAGACAAAATTCCCTTTCCGTGATAACCGTTGAATGATTTTGTTTACTTTTGATGAGTACCTTTGCTAATAATTAGAATTCACTTTCATCGACCAATTGTTTTTTTTTCTCAAAAAAAAAAAGGTTCTCGTTATTTCACGTTAACTTTCAATTTTTTACTGATTTTCAACTAAAAAAAAAGGTATGTTATAACATGATATGAAAATGTATATATATTCTTGTATGTATATAATTAGTATATTGCCCCGATTGTAAAAGGGCTTACAAAATTTCTGTGGTTGCGATTCGAATAAATAATGAAAACGTGCCATGAAGATATAGTATATTCGTGAAGGACTTTACCAGATTTTGACTTTACCGATTTTCGACATTACCTGAATTTACCTAACCAAATTTTGTACCTTTTTAGGCGTGTGATACGCGTAGTTATCATGTCACAGAATATACCCACTATATCACACACTTTGGCAAAACCTTTTTTTTATACTTCCTCATGCAACTATCTTTTCACGTTTATTGCATGAAATATAGCAAATTGAAAAGAAATAAGTCTATCGAGATAGCCTTTTTTCTGAGAGGGGGTAGTGTAACGTTTTTATTCATCCACACCTGAAACCTGAACTCAACCGTTACTTTTTTCTAATACTTCTTATTCGAGCTGTCGAATTGTATTCGCTATTAATTGAAATATCTGAATAATTGGTTGTTTCCGAACCTCCAATAAAACTCCTTATATTCCACCTTGTATGACAGTGCGCTGAACAGCTGATTTGTGGAAATAAATTCTGAATAAAACTTACTCAACCTCCATTATATTGTATGTACAGTGTCCGTCCTAATATTAATTGCTCTTATTAGTACGGTGAGATGTAAATAATGATAATCCAATGTTTGTTCCATACTCCTTTGTCAGATTCGTGACGGTTATGAAAATGATTCATCTTCTTCTTTAATTGGTGGGCCTAAAACACATATTGTAATTTGTGCCATGATATGTAGTGTTGCCAACATAAACATGAAATACTTGTTTAGTTCCTTAACGATTTCAGTAGTTTTTCGTTGCTGATCAACGTTGTTTTATAATCTTGATCGTTATTATTATTTAAACTTATATCATTCATGAATTCTGTATTCTCGATGATAATTGTATATGTTTATGGAACGCGACAATCCTGTCAATTCTATACCTGTCGATTGTCATATCTTCCGTACGATAGACACTCGACTTTTGACAGATGGAGTCTATCTGAAGCCAAGCCAAGGGAAGCATCAACTCGTCTCTCCAAATTTTTCTATTGTATGTGGTCGTTGAACATTTCCTTTTTGAAGCATGTGGAATGCAATAAGCATAACAATATTCATCATATTATTATTATGCATATATTTGGTGTTGTGGCTTGTCGATACTGTCGAACTGAAGAATCCGAAGTCTTCAAATTGTGAGAACCCTCTCCGAAAAAGAGGTGAGTTTGAACCTTCATTTTGTTTCACCGGTCAGGTATAAAAACCAACCTGTTTTTATAGGGTTTTTCCTTGGGAATAAGAAAATTCCTTCGAATTTCCTTTATGAATTTTCCACAATTTCGATGGATTCAACTTGATGTCTTCCTTCCACTAGATGGAATGTATGTGCTGAAACAGTTTTCAAGAGATGGGATGTCTCCAGAAGGATCATATCTTCAATGTCACCCTTTATTATTATTTATTTATTTATTTATTAATTGCAATGCCACAGATTGCTGATTGTAGAAACATCAACTTTGAATACCGTTACGTCTAGGATAGGTCCATGGAACCATCACTGGATAACAGGCTAGTTATATAACAAATAATCGTTTATTTTTTATTTTTCATTGAACCTTCATTGCAATTAGTTGTATTAGATAGGACTACGCACAAGCCCTTTTTACTAAATTATATTTCATCAGGTATGTAAACCCCTCCACAAAAATTCATGAATTTTTCGCGCGTATATATTTCTCTACAATATTAATATTTTCAAAGAACATTGATCACCGATGGGCTTGATTTAGATTCAATTACTACTACTACGAATATGAGGTTCACCTTTTTTTACTATTAGGTATTCAATTCACTTATTTGTTTTCAAGCTAGCATTGAATACATTAAACTTATCAGTATGGGTAAATTTCTTTTATTTCAATCGTAACATCTGCTCTCTCTCTACTTTAGGTTGCTGGTCCTTTCCAATTAAAATCATATAAAAGAGTCAGTGGCGCCCTTTCACCATCAATACTTATTTATAAAGAAAAATAATCAACAGCCACTTAGTCACACCCAAATGCCGCCGATGAACGGCTGCCGGAGCCCTGTGAAGTGAATTTTCTCAACTCGAGAAAATTGACGGCACAGTAGTAGTCTTCTCATTCTCCAGTTTCTTCTTATTCTAGTGTCTATTCTAGTTGCTGGTTGTTTGGATTTCTTATTTCTCTGTTTCTCTCTGGTTTCTTCTTGTTTCTTCGTTTCTTCTTAATCTACTGCCAGTGGGAGTTGAGCGATGCTGTCTCTCGTCCTTGGACTTCCTATGCTAGGCTGGCTTCGGCGATTTGTGTCCTCTACCAGGGTTCTGGAACTTCGGCGATGTTTGTCCTCTGTTTCAGGGTTGTGGAACTGTCGGCGATGCTGTCCTCCAGGTTCCGGTACTCCAAATTGTTTTCTTCGGCCACTTTTCCTCGTTTTCACCCGCAAACTGTTGATACAGACCGGTACAAACACGATTTTTGTTGTTTACACCGTCAGGCTTGAATAATCCTACTGACTGTGCCAGAAATAAGATCTTTTCGTGAGGGTGACTTTTTAAAAACAATTTATTTTGGAGGAACTTTAAATACAAAGAATATACATGTACACTGTACGATTTCAAAGTATCAAAAGGTGATGGCGACGGCTTGGCTCTGGTTTTATAAGTTCTATCCTAGCTGAGTCAGGGCACGTGCCTGCTGAGGTAAGGCCTCGTGACGGTACCCATTGGGGGCCTCCTATTGTTCTAGGTTCCATAACTATCTTCGTGGTTGATGTAAGTAATCAAAAAAAGGGGCATTTACCTGGCAACTCGGTGTATTTTTCGGAGTGGGTTTAAAAATTGAATATTCAGTTTCAGTTGGACTCAATAGATATTATGAAATATGAAGCAATGACTTATTACCAAATGGGCACCAGTCGATAAAAATCAATCGACGAGGAGGGGGTTCAGAACACAGAACTGTTGGAATTCAAAACACTGACATTTCAATGTAAATAATATAATAAATGATAGTGAAAAATGTATATATAGAATTTGTTAGTAGATGGAAAAATACGGAAAATATCACACTATGATTACGAATTCTAGGTATATCGAAAAGTACCAGTAAAAAAATATACAATAACAAAATACGAAGCTTCTAAAAAAAACCTCACAATTTGGAAAATGATAGAACTATCTCCAAATAGCTGTTTGAAGTTCATATTAAACTTCCGCTCAGTTCTTTCATTCATCTCAAGAGAAAGGAATACTTGAATAACAAACTGGTTCCTTGTTCGGTTCCTAGATTCAAATCAAAAGCGTGCAGCTCTTCAAGAGGTCTGAGAAATTCGCCACCGGATGTAAAAAAAGGAATGGTAGTACTCACAGGATCTCTATGCATTCATTTACCAATCTTTGACCTGGAACTCCTGATGGAGTTAGGGGTGCCGCTCCCTCCACAGGATGCAGGATGACTTCCAGGCGAACACCCATATTGAACGTATATTGGTGCAGATGCAAAATATTGCAAAACTCATACGACGGAGTGGCCTTTGCAGGAGTTGCAAAAAGACAACCATCGTTGCTACCACTTTCTGAGCTTAAGGTCCAAACCGAAAAGTAACACCTATAGAGATTTATATTTTGAACACACACACACAACAAACAAGAAACAAGTTGAATACTAACCTTACTTGTTCTTAGGTGTTGCCTTTTTTTTACATAAAAAGTTACATTTACGGTCGGAATCGAGTCTACCACTCTTTCGATTCGGTATTGAAATGACTGTCTCCGATAATTGCTGGAAATCTCCAATGTCAACTCATCGCTACCACCCGCGTAATTTTGAATACTCAGTTGACATCAGGTATTTATTGTTTCATCTTCAACAACGATGGAAGAAAAAAGTATTGTTTTCTTTTCTTTTTACTAACGGCATCAAAATGTAATTCCTTGAAAGAATGCCACATGAATCGACTATTTTTTATACTTTATTTCATAAAACTCATTATTGTATCTGATGGGTGGATAACAAGTGAAACACAAGATAGTGGAAATCGAAATAAAATGTACGGGGTGGCGCATGCAAACCACACCCCCCCTTCGTTCGAAGAAAAATGTTGGGAACATTTTTTTCGAGCGACTACTAACTTGCAGAGCTGAAAGAAAATGTGCCTCATACGTCCTTCATCATTCACTGGCCGCCAAACATTCACCCAAGCATAATATTAGACAAATATCTTCCTTCTCTCTTAATCTCCCTCACTCTCATATACTCTGTATGGTTTCAGATCTTTGACATGGTATCAACCAATATCCTTCCCAGTGTCATCGATGAGCTGGTAAACCAAAGACGATATCACTTTTTTAACGGCACAGAGAATATAAGTTGGTGCTAATTCAGAGGCAAATCCCTCAGCTGCATTACTCAATACGTAATTTTCCTTCTAAACCTCTTCTCCTAACTGATAAGTCTCACTCGGGCGTTTTCTCAGGTTATACTGCTTGGGAGTATTTAGCATAAGCTTCAGACAAATGACGCTTGATCTCTGGATAAAGCCCTGGGAGTTTCAATTTCTTCCGCATACTTGTGTCTGTCATGGTTGAAACTTACTTCGCTGTAAGAAGTTACTTATTTATAAAAACTCCCATCGGACGGTACATATCGCCCAAAATTGAAAAAACTGGATGAAAAACCAGTCACCTCATGCACTGCAGTTCTAATAGCGAATGCAATTTCATGTACTCCTCGATCCCAAGATCGATGATCGTTATCTGATAGGATCTGTTAGGAACTGATAGCTGCCCCGACAACTCGGTTAACATGCTCAACTGCGTTAACCTGCAGATGATATTTACAATTGTAAAAAATGGTAACATCATATCGTTCAGCTAATCGCCTGAATACATTCCTGGTGAAATGGACACCATTATCGCAAGCCAGAATTTTTGGTACTCCGAATACAAGAAAAACTTGGTCTTCTAAAAACTTTTCTATCAAAGGTGCACTAGCCTTTTTCAGAGGGTGTGATAAGCAGAATTTTGTAAAATAATCCGATATCATGAGTAAATGGGTGAACCCATCTTTTGATCTAGGCAACTGACCTAATATGTCCACAGATACAAACTGCCACGGAAAATCAACTTTTTTGGGTCGTACCATCAATCCGGTCCGCGCTGTATTCTCGACTTTTTGTGCCTAACACATTGCACATCTCCTTACGTAATTTCTTACTCTTTGAAGCATTATCGGAAAGTAATAGAGTTCTCTTAGGCGGTGAAAAGTTTTGAATGTTCTGAGATGTGCTGACTGAGGGTCATCATGACATGTTTAAAAAACTTCTTAACGTCTGCATTTCGGAACAACAATCTTCCATTCGGGAAAATTAGATCTGAAACCGAATCATCCTAAAGGAGTGTGTTCATAAAGCACACCAACATCACTATTCCAGTCGGGGTATTTAGCTGGTGATTCTTCAATCCTATTCATCATCTTCACGTACCAATTGTCGGACTCCACATCATATCTATTATTCTCTATCACGTTCACTTCTAGAGATGCTCTCGAAAGTGCATCAGGAACTATACTAAGGGTTTCTTAGTATAGTTCAATGTCCATATCATACTGCTGTAGCTTTATTGCCCACCTAGCTAAACGGCCAGAGGGATCCTCAAGCCGATTGAGCCATAATAAACTGAAATGATCCGTTATTACTTCAACTTCGACACCTTCAATGTATGATCTGATGACCGTAAATTTTAACGTCCTGCTAGCATATGCCACTACCGCTTCCTAACCTTCATAATTTTCCTGCGTTAATACTGCGCCTACTCCAACATCTGAAGAATCGCACTGATTATCTCTTTTCAGAGAAATTGGGGGATGCTAGAATTGGAGCTGACACCGATGATTCTTTGAGCTTGTTGAAGGCGATACCAGCCTCTTCATTCCATACCAGTCTCTGAGACTTACGTTTACCTTTGGTCATAGATGTCATAGGGGCTGCCAATGACGAATCTTCTGTACCATCCACATAAACCTAGGAATCTCTTCAGTTTATGTAACCGTATTCGGTCGAGGAGAGCAAAGCATTGCTGAAACTTTTCAGGATCAGTCCTTAAACCTTCTGAATCCAGTGAAAATCCAAGGTATCTTAGTGAAGACTTACAGAACTCGCACTTTTCGATATTTATAGTTAGATTGGCTGCTTTGAGGCGATCGTAGACTTGGTTCAAAACCCTAACATGCTCTTGGAATGTTGATGTCGCAATGATTATATCATCAAGATATACAAATACGAACGGTTCAAGGGTGTATCCCATTACTTTTTCCATCAGACGTTGTTGTGTTTGAGCTGCATTACTAAGCTCAAAAGGCATAACTACAAATTCGAATAGACCTCGTGAAGGTACAACGAAAGCCGTTTTTTCACTAGATTGCTCCTCCAATGGGATCTGCCAAAATGCAGCTCTTAGATCAATACTCGACAGGTATCTTGCTTCATCCTTTTTCGTGAGGGGTATTCAATTCTCTTCCATCAAAGCAAAATCGCATTTCTCCATCACGTTTTTTTACAAGTAGAACTGGAGAGGACTATGGACTTCTTGATTCACGAACTACACCAAGCGCTAAGAAGCTGCTAGAAGGGTTCTGTATTCCTAGTATCGATCTTATGTTTGATCGTGTTGGTCCTATCTAACTTTGTTTCTGATATCCAAGATAGCTCTTCGAATTTATCAACACCATCCAAACTTTTTTTTGTTCCTCGTTCAACTGGAATTTTGATTGGATTACATTAGCTGATTGAAAT
This sequence comes from Zygogramma bicolorata, assembly GCA_032362365.1. Lineage (NCBI taxonomy): Eukaryota > Metazoa > Arthropoda > Insecta > Coleoptera > Chrysomelidae > Zygogramma > Zygogramma bicolorata. The sequence goes on from JAVJAQ010000136.1 coordinate 14,331, forward strand.
CCACACACTTCTGATCTATCAAGCACACGTCCTAAACAGACTCCCGAATCATTAACAAAATACTCTTCCTTCGTATAATCGATCACTACACCAAACAATGAGAAAAAATCGCTACAGAGTATGAAGCAATAGGAAAGCGAAGGTACAATGAAAACACAAAGCATTTGCAACATTTGTCCTTCTTGAATTGCCGAAACAATAAATCCTGATATTCTCTGCGCAGTACCATCAGCCGTACTGATAGTTAACTCATCATAGTCCTGGACCGTTAAACAAAATACAGACCTTTTGAACCAATTACTGAGTTACTGGCGCCAGTATCGAGCAGAGCAATTACATCGGTACCAAAAGTTGAAACTCTGATATTAGCCTCCATCTTGACCATCAACATATTCGATTGTATGTTTATTCTATTTTCTTTAACCACCTTATTGACGATTTCATTAGAACTGCGCCTTGGAATTTCCGCTTGTTTTTCAGTTCCGACTGAAAGATAAAAATTCCTAACAAAATCTTTCCATGCATACCACTCTTGGCCTCGAAATTTTGAATTTTGTGTTGCTGTAACTGAAATTGATCTTAGGTAGGTTCTTGAAGGACTGGAAGGAAACTGACCTACTTTGGGCTTCCCCTCTTGCGTTTTTTGAACACTGGTCAGTTTGGACGAATACCTCCTTGCTTACCACACCCATAACATACTGGTTGCCTTCTCGCATATCTATTTTCAGGACACTCACGTTTCATATATCCATACATAGCAACGTAATGAAGATACGGCACTAATGGCCGTTTCCACCAATTTTTTTAAGGAGTACTTAACGCTAGGCAAAGAATAACTTTCAGTTGGGGTTTGATTTCTTTTTCACCATGCATATTCTTTCCCCAAACGTCTTTAGGTTCCCCCTGAATTTAACGGGTCCGAAATTGCCCACCTGAAGGCTACTTAGTAGGAAAAACACAGCAGAGTTTGTTGTTGTTTTCATTGTTCATACTTCCTTTTTTATTTATTCATTCAACGTGAAATATTATAACTGAAATGGATATGTTTGATGATGATTTAGATATTTTGGACCTAGTAAATAACGGGTTTCCTAGGCGTATTTACGATAGGGCTAACTATTTTGATGAAAAGAATAATCTGACGTTTTTCAAAAGATTCCGTTTGCGAAAACCTACTGTTTCAAACATCTTAGAGCCTTTAGAATATCCTGGCGACAGGTAGGTGTACATTAGTGAGTAACAGTAGATATGTAATTGTTTATGAATAGCAAACGTTTCACATTTGTTTAACAGTAGTTTTTTGTTTTTTTTTCCTCAAGGAATAACGCCATTTCGCCCATAAACAAATTATTAACTTGCCTAAGACTTCTTCCACTGGAGGACATTTAAGTTCAGTAGCTGGTTTTATGGGTATGGCTGTCAGTTTCTGAGGTATTGGCTAACTTGAGACCTCAATATATTAGAATGCCTGAAAAAGAAGAAGTCATCACTATTGGCAATAAATATTTTCAAATGGCATCTTGTCCAAGGGTTTTGGGCTGTATTGATGGCACCCATATCCGTATTCAGTCACCAGGTTGATAAATTATTTTTCTATTAACCAGGCTTATTGAAAGTGAAAGAGGAATATGTAATTAATATTCTCATTTGATTATAGGAGATGATGCAGTACTTTTTAGGAACAGAAAGGGATATTTTTCAAATGAACACTCAGGTTATTGGATATGCAAATTTGAAAATAAGAGATATTGTAGATAGGTGGCCAGGGTCAGCACATGACCAAACAATTTTCATTAATAGTAGAATTAGAGCTGAAAACAATGAATTTTCAAATTCATTATTACTTAGTTAGTGAAGAATTATAGTTTTTGACAGCTATCTATGTATAAGTCGATTCATTTTAGGGGACAGTGGTTATGCATTGAAAAATTATCTCCTGACACCAATTGGTGAACCCCATAACAGATCCGAGCAGTTATATAATGAAGCCCACATCAGAACCAGAAATTCTGTAGGAAGGTTATTTGGAGTTTGGAAACGAAGATTTCCCATATTGGCATATGACTGCAGATTGAAGTTGCAGACAGTTCTTTCAGTAATTACTGCAACTGTAGTTTTACATAATATTGCAGTCACTATGAATGAAGACATACCTTCCTTGGAAGGTAATATGGAAGGAATGGAAAGGTTGAATTATCTTATTGAAATGGGTAATATTCCTGATAATTATGGTATTGCTCCAATCGGTCGAAATCAAATTGTTATTTATTTTGGAAATTTAAATCAATAAATGTACACTATAATAAAATATGTAACCCTTTATTCTCCCAAACAATTCGGAATTGAAAAATTAACATAAGAAGTCAAAAATATATTAATTTTTCAAATGTATTGTTAATGTTACAAAATATAAATATTAGAGAAACAACATTCAACAGAAAAATATGAATATAACTAAATAAGAAAATAACACTTTAAAGAATCAATATTTCGAAGTGAAATAACAAATCAAGTCTTCTACTCAGCCAGTTTTTTTTTATTTCAAAAAAGTATTGTTGACTCTCCCAAATGCTCATTGGAGTCTTAATTTGTTGTTATGGAGTCAAGCTGTTTTCTTTTCAATTGAATGTCCAATTGCACAGCTTCCATTGTTCGTTTATGTTCTAGTTTTAGACCTTCAATTAATTCAAGTTTTTTTATACACAAGCATCTCATATTTCTCTCCAAGTCTTGAAGAGGTTAGTGAAAGCACTGTCTTCGGTCTCCTTCGAGAAGGCACTTCACATATTTTCTTCCATTGCACCTAAAAAAAATCTGTTAGTGACTAATATAAAATGAAAAGAATCGAAAGGGCAGATCTATGCAGGGGGTAATTATCTCTAGGCTGACTGACTGTAACCCACCCAAACAGATGAAAAGCTCAACCGAAAAAAGTTTTTTTTCAAAATTTGGGTGAATCCATTGGATATCAATGTTTTACCCCCCCTCCCCCCAAACTATGATTTAAGTTGTCCACATGTGCACTATATGTTTATCAAGTAATCATAACTGAAATTTTATTAACAAATAGGTACCTGTGATCATTATAATAAATTCTCAAGGATAACGCAAATATAAATTACAAATAGAATTTCACCTTATTGGAGTTTTCCTTTAAAATACCACTCATGAGTCTTTTTAGACTTTCCCCACTTTCACAATCAGGAGTTGATGTAGTTTCCTCAAGAATAATCTATGTTATCTGTATTTTTTTCTGGATTAGTGAACCCTGAAATAGAACCATTGTTATATTGGAAATATTTTACTTGAAACTAAGAACTGTTGTAAAATTAAAATATAGCCCGATATCTAGTCAGAATAATTTAAATTTTGATTGTAGAAATAATTTCAAAATTTGATGAATTATTATGAAATGAAATCAGTTACAGTCATAAATGATTACACTCCATATAACCTAATGGCAGTGATGCACTCATGTACAAATATGAAATAAGAGAAAATTGTTTCACTACCTAGTGTCTTATAACTTAATATTACCTCTACATTGTCATCACAATAACGTAAGGAATTATTATTTCCACATTCAGTATTCGATTGTTCTGGCTCAAGTTCTTGCAGAATCATTGTTGACGAAGAACAATTTAAATCCTAAAAAATATAAAATTAATTTTTTTCCATGGTAGGTACCTAAAAAGGAATATTTCACCTTATTATCTAATTCTTCCTGTGCCCCTGTTTTGTATAGTTCCTTTTTTAAATCTGCGTTTTTTTTTCTTAAATCTTCTTTCAGTTTTTCATAAACATTTTTAGCGACTCTAATGGCCTGTAATGCAGGTTTGGAGATGAAAAATTTAATTCTTTCGCTATTTTTTTCCAAGCTTCCTTTTTTCGCCTACTGATACTCCATCAGTCTTTTTATTTTTTATAATGGTGCTAAATTTCTTGATAATGTTAAGCAAATGCTCTTTCTCCACGTTTGTGTAATTCGGGGCTCTTTTTTTGGATGTCTCCTTGGACATATTTTGATCCATTGTTAAACAACTCTAACCGAGTGTTTATGATGAAACCCTCAACAGATGAGTAAAACCTTTTTATAATATTTTGATCCGATTTCGTGGTTTACTGCAGTCGAACTGACACTTTTACGATGGACCAGGGAAAAATGCGCAACCGTAGACCATAGACAACATATTAAAAAAAAAGTCCCTGAAGTTCAGCAACGTTGCCGACTCTTTTAATCACCTGCTAAGGTATTCTATAATATTGACTGGTGGAAACGAAGTCCCGAATTTAGGAGATTCCTAAGGAAACCTCACTTATTCTTTCCCTACCTAGAAGTTTGTGGAAACGGGCATAAAACATCTTCGACTCCGATCCTCAATTTTTGGAGTATCACGTGATGGGCCAGGCTGGTATTGCAGATGAGGCTCCATAGCAGCAACGTTTCTTCCCGTTGAACTATGATTATTCCTTTTTTTATGAGGTTGGCATTTTCTAGATTTCTGCATGTATCACTAAGCTGTTCAACTGATGTAATGGTTTGTAAGGCCAAGTGCAAATGGTTTTCCGGCAGAATATTTTCTTTAATTATTTCCAATGTCTCTCCTTCTGAGACATTTCTTATGAGTCGGGCAAATAAGTTCTCCATTGCGGCAATATAAATAATAACTGGCTCTTCTCTCTCTTTGTCTAGGAGGCAAAATATCTTTTTTCAATGAACAAACTAATTCAGTGCTTGACCGCTGAAAAGTTCAACTGAGGAACGAAATAATTCTCCCTCTGGAATATTACGCGCTTGGCTGAGTTCATTAACCTGCTCCAAAAATGAGCTAACCGATACCTGGGTAGTTCCATCAAATTTTAAATTCCATTTATGCAAAGGGTATGACTTCACTAAATTATTGCTGGCTGTAGACGAAGTATTCACTGGTGAATGTTCTTTCGATACCTTCTCAAATATATCTTCGACTTCTTCATCGAGATTCGCTATTGAAATCAGAATACTACCACGATAATCATTTTGTTCGCTACTTCCTTCTGGTATACGTAGGGCTCTACCGGTAATATGTGCTATTCTGTTTTTGATCCTTTTGCAGAATTCATTGTTCAGGCCATCAAATCTATCGACTAATGCAATTACTGACTTCGTGCTATAATCGATCTCTGTTTGTTCAGTTTCGAAAGAAAAATTTTGTACTATGTACTTCACGCCAGGTCTAGAAGCATCCTCTCGGAATTTTCTCCGAAGAAACTTCCTTTTTTGAGCTATATCTGCAGTATTCGAAAAGGCTCCCTCAGTTTCAACTCGGAGAACGCCATAATTCTCAATGTGAAACCACAAACTGACTAATTCACTTCCCCCAGTATCTATTATCATCCACTTATAAGACAAATGAATTAATCATTCACAATGCACCAATAAAATATCAATAACTCAATCAAAAATTAGATATATCAAACTTCAGTGGAACGCGCTATCGTGTTAAAGTTTATTCACCAAAAAATATCTATATCTATATATCACACCAAATCTGAATTGATTAATTTTTTGTTCAAAATTGCATTCCATAAGTACTGTTACATAGCGCCACCCTGTACAAGTATTCCTGGCAGAAGTCAAATTTGTTACATTACCTGTTGTGTGATTGTATACATTTTTTTTAAATTTATATTCTTGCGCACATACTTGTACAGCAATTGTTTACTTTTGTATTAAGTTGTATATTTATCTCCTCTTGACGTGTCTAATATCATGTAAATGATCCAAAAGACGAATAAAGAAATGAAATGAAATGAATGTGTGGACACTTTGCCTTATTCGAAAAGGAACCAATACCTGTTAGTTTTTTATTTGGCGTCGATTAAAGCCATGAAAATAATAAAACAACGGAATGTAAAAAATGTGCATACGACTTGTAGCCTATCTGGAAAACGTTATCTCAGCTTCGTCGCAGTAAAGGAGATTGTGTTCAAGTTGTTTTTCTCCACAAACTCCTCGAAACACTTGCATCAGTACGATGCTGGAACAGTAGTTTGATAACTTTTATGTGATCTTTGTTTACCAAAAGAGATGCAGCCTGATTAAGTTGTAACACCTTAGCGTTAACCAAATCTAACGCCCTCTTCCGGTACGGACGGTACCTCGGGCGCCAGCTCGTGCTTTATAGTGTCACGAAGTACCACTACTCCGGGCGGCTGCAGTGAAGAAACGGTAAGCCAGGGGTATGCGTGGACTAGACAAAATCAGTAGCCAGAAGATCAGATTTTACTCGACCTTGCTGGGTTTATATCCTGTTCACCGGCTGCTAATATACCTGGATCCAACAAATGAAACGCTAAAAATATCTGAATTATTTATTGGAATTGACGGATACGTTATTCACTTCTCTATGAGCGAAGTACACTGAAAGCAAGCGTGCAACGAAATCAGTAGGCAAAGCAAAGCAGTGGGGGTCAGTTCTACGGAGTCAAGCTAAGGCGGCAGAGACGGGGTCATATAGCGGTAACGGTTGGGCAAGCGGAATTTACAGGCGGGGTGGAGTAAGCAGAAGCTCTACGGGATTCACTCGCGTATAACTGCCAACTGGAGTTCACGGCGAGATAGGTACCTGGCCCAAGTGATGAGAACCACAAAGGACCTAGTACACAGAGACACAGATCCAAGTGGTAAGAACCACAAAGGACCCTAAAGAAGAAAGAAGTGAAAGACAGCAGGCCCAAGTGATATGAACCACAAAAGACCCGAAACTAGCAAACATCGGGTAAACGCGTATCGCGAATCACGGCTCAAGGTGGCGGCGGATAGACGTTACAAAGCCCAAGTGGTATGAACCACAAAGTGCCATATCGTGAACAGAAAGCAGGTCCAAGTGATAAGAACCACAAAGGACTCGAAATAAGAAGGAAGGAATAGTCAGCAAGCCCAAGTGGTATGAACCACAAAGGACCCGAAACTATAAAACAACGGGTAGACGCGTATCGCGAATCACGGCTCAAGGTGGCGGCGGATAGGAGTTACAAAGCCCGAGTGGTCCGAACCACAAAGTGCCATATCTTTAACAGAAAGCAGGTCCAAGTGATAAGAACCAAAAAGGACCCGAAATAAGAAGGAAGGAATAGTCAGCAAGCCCAAGTGGTATGAACCACAAAGGACCCGAAACTGTGAAATCGAATAGATGCGTTTCGCGAATCACGACTTAAGGTGGTGGCGGACAGACGTTACGAAGCCTAAGTGGTACGAATCACAAAAGGCCCGAACGTAAATAGAAAACAAGTCCAAGTGATAAGAACCACAAAGGACCCGAAAGAAGAAGGAAGGAATAGAGTGCAAGTCCAAGTGGTACGAACCACAAAGAACACGAAACGGCGAAATAACGAGTAGAGCACTCCCGATGCGTATCACGACTCACGGCGGCAGCGAACACACTTTCACTTCACACTTCACTGAGAGCCAATTGCACTGTTTGCTTTAATTGTGGTTTATCTTAACCAGGGTTTGTTTGCTATGGATTTGCCAATCAGATCCCTTGCTCCTTAGTGATTAAACCTAGATTATTTTAAACCTTCATTAAATAGAGCGGTGCAATTGGCCCTTACTCTACCTTCGGTACGGTGGTCCGGTATACTGATGATCACTGTCACTCCTCGTTCACTGGATGCACTGGTTACTCTGAGACGAACTGCCTTGACTGTGCCGCGTACTCGGGTATATCATCGGTATCCCTTCCATGCTCTTTCCCCACTCGTCGTATCTCTCGGAGCTTGACATCGCCGGTTCGCTGAGCGGCTATGGCTAGCATGTGGGATAGATCAGGATATATCCTGAGGATTCGCGGTACAGAAGTAGTGAGCGGATTCACATTGCGTTGTCCTACTCAGTATTTTCCAGCAAAAATGTTATTTTCAGGACAATAAATAACCGAAATATGATCGATCATAGAGGGAATTGTGATACTTAGCATTCGAACGTAAAATAGTAACTTCGTTACACACCCTTTCTACTTCGGGGTAAAAATTACTTACTTTTTTCCAAAGATTTCAACTGAAATATGTAGTGAACGGAAAAAAACTTGATTAGTCTCTACAAATCAACCATTCTTACCCTACCAACAGGCAGGCGGCCTCCCTGACCCATAATCACATTTCACATTTTAGTGTTGCTGTTCGCGTGTAAGAGAAACAAAGCATCCATAGACTTTTCGGTGGTATTGTCAGAACGTTTCTCCCTGGATTTGATATTTCGCTGTATAACATTATTGATTTCATCTGCACCAGGAGGAATTTTTATAACTATGGGTGGAGAATTCATTCTCTTTGAGTAGCTGATCTTATTGTTCTTCACAGTAACGTTGAATATTAAATTGTGTGAATAGTAGTGGTGGGTAAAAGTTACCGCTCAACTCGCTTGAGTCTTCTGACAGCGAGAACGTTCGTGATTGACTGTTAACTTGCACATATTCCGAAAATTTTGTATTTTCATTTTCCTGACAAAATATTTGAGATCGGTGTAAGAAAGGACTCTTTGGGGTGGCATATCTATTAGTTCTTTGAATTCTGGGGCTTCAGAAACAATCCTAAACGTTTGCGATATGGTTTCAAATACATTCCTTTACCATTTTCACCTATGGCAATTGCCTCCATGAACCTATTGTGTCGGTTTGACTCCTTCAACTGATCTGCACTAGCTCTCGCTGTTTGAACTGCCTTAGTGATTCCAGCAGATGCCCCGGTCAGAGTGGCAGGTGCTGATGAACCAGCAAAGATAGGATAGGAGTGGCAAAATTCCACCGATTTTGGGAATTGCTACTACTCGAGGTGTGCGTATTTTATTTCTACCACCCGCCTCTTTTGTGTATTTACGGGCGGCTTTCAATACAATTTGAGCGGCTTTTTCCAAATTATATGTAGCAATTTCACCTCTTCCTGCTTTACGTAAAACATCTCGAACCTTTCTCACTACGCCTGAATCGAAAGCTACTATTTTTCCATTATTCTGTGCTTTTTTTCCTTGATTCTCTTGATAACTCGTTTCTTCACCTGTTTACATGCTTGAGATGATTCGCACCCGATACCAAATCGGCGCTTCCCCTTCATAATATTTGTAACAAACCAGGCAGAAGCTCTCTCACCAACAGTAGAGTTTTTATCTGTATATCTACCCCAAGCAGCGTCTTCGAGCTTTTTGTCTGCCTTGTGTCTACTTTCAAAGTTGTCCAAATTTAGTGAGTAAGCAATATCATGCTCCTTGCATGCAATATCGAGCTTATTTATTCCAGGATCTCCCCGTTCCAGCCTCTTGTGTAATCTTGTTCCGGGACCGCAATACTGATATCCACCAGGCAGATGTAACTGAAAGGGTAAATTATTGATTAAATAATTGACCAATCCTTTGCCAGTGTTGTTGACTCGTTTAATTTCAGATCCGCACCGATTTATTTTCGTCATTCAAATGAAAGATACATTTCAACAATTTTAGAACAACAATTTATTCCGAATCTCTGTATCAACCCAAATATGAGTATTTGCGTGAAGTGTTGATACCTATCGAGGGGTTGTGATTTTATACTTTTGGAAATGACCCGTCCACAATAGTGGAACCGTCTGATGCCAAACCTGATTCCGTATTCATATTCGATGATGTTATGTGTTTAAAGCAAGATTTCATCACATCATATTTCAGTATGGGTCGGCATAAAAATGTTGACTGTTTCTATCTGGCTCATACTCATTCTCGAGTCCCGAAGCAATTACTCAGAGATAATTCAAGTTTCATTGTGATGTTCAGACAGGATGATATGAATATCAACCACATTTTATCTGATCATGTATCACCAGACATGACACTCAAGCAATCTCGAGATATGTGTGTGGAATGTTGGAATGATAAATTTGGATTACTAGTTATCGATAAAGATAGAGAACTACAAGGAGGTCGCTATCAAAAGGGATTTGACAATTTCATATATCTCTGATGTTTATCAAGTATTTGGCTCAATCAGAAGTTGAACATTGTCAAAGACACGTCGAAGCACTAACGCCATGTCTCTAAAAAGCAATGATGATATTGATCTGAAGAGGAGGTTGATTTAGGCAACGGATTTGGTTCGAAAATAATTCAATCACATCAAGAGCAGCCGCAATGGCAATCAAGCGGCACTGACAAGAATATATGAACCAATCATGGAGCCGTTGGGAAAAAATATCTGAAAATACATCTAAATTGAGTCCTTCAACAATACTGAGCCATCCAAAGAAGACCAAACTTATGGAGAGTAGCACCCCACTACCAAAATTGAATTTTGCAGAACTCGATGATGGAGCTGTTCAATTTGGGGCTGAGGAAACAACCATAATAGATACACCGTCATCTTCAATGGAAAATTCGGATTTAGATGAGATAGCAGTTGTCGGCGCTGAAGTGAACAATCACATTAAAATTCTGCATATGATACGACATATGGTGTTCGTTCAGATCCTTCTACAAATTAACTGAAGATGGGAGAAACCAATGTCGAGTTTATTGGAGAAAAAATTGTGTTCGAAGAGCGTGGTAAAACTGTTGGCACATACATTATGATGAAGAACAAGGTTTGGTGTATAATAAATGAAAGAAATATCGCGAGATAATCAAACTACTGTTAGCAAGTGGGAGTGCATTGGAAAATTCCGTCAGAGAAGGCGACGGGCTAATGAAAATTCCTTCCCAAAAGGTATATGAGGAAAATAAGCCTCAGAGTTATATCTACTGGAATAGATTAGAGGAATTAATCGATCGACTTCGACTTCTCTGGAGTTCAAAAATGGTTGGTCATACAGGACATGATAAGGGAATAATAGCCATTATAGAGGGATTGCGCGAAGAGGGTATCATCTAGTAAACACGTGGATATATTTCTATTGAACTTGTGGAATTCAATCATTCATCCATTGATATTCTAATAATGAATACCACAATTGATAAATTTGGTCGTAGGAGCGGTAGTGTGGGAGCGGTTATTGAAAAACCAGGGGTTGGATTCGTACTTAGACCAGAAGGGGATATATTCAGAACAGACGCCTGCGGAATGTTGGTCAACCTTTCGACATCGAAGATTATGTCACTAAGGGCTACATTGACGATCACATCAAAGAAACTAAGGAATCTGAAGGAAGGAAGGAAGATATCATCTGTAATCCGTGATGCAAGGGCATATCACGATTCCAAAATATCAGAGCTCAGATTCGTTATTGGCAAGCAGTCTGATACTCGAACTGATCGAATTTCCAAATTGAAGCAGTCAATTAGTACTTGAGAAGGGCGAATTACTAAAGTGGAGCATTCTACAGCTAAACCACCACCTAAACACTGGAGAACTGGACAGCTAGCTCTACCACCTGCATGGGAACCAACTCGTGTTATAGGAAGTTGAAATGAGTGCAGCTAAAAGGCAAGTTGTTGAAGAGTGACATGGATCTGCTCGACGTAATTTTCCCCGGAGAAAGACAATAATAAAAGGATTTTCGGATTTGTGTCAAATAGATCTAATGGAAATGCAGCCATACGCTAGAAAAAATAGTGGTTATAGGTATGTCCTTGTTGTGATAAACTGTTATTCAAAATTTGTATGGACTAGACCACTGAGAAGTGAAACTGGAAAAACCGTCGCTGCGGCTATGGAGAGTGTGTTGAAGGAGTCAAAACACACGCCAAAAAATGTGCACTGAATTCTACAATACGCACTTTTCATCGTTTATGAATAAATATAATATCAATCATTATTCAACTCTCAGCACTAGAAAAGCTGCAATTGTGGAGCGAGTTATAAGAACTTTGAAGGCATGGTTATATAAAGAGTTTTCAGTCCAAGTACATTATAAATGGCTGAGAATCATCTCAGATTCAACAGAGCAATACAACAACAAAATACATAGTAGTACCGGAATGAGGCCTGCTGATGTGACATCATCCACGAAATTGAATATGTATAAAAATGCTGAAAATGCCTAAAAACACAACGAGACAAAGAAGAATAAATCCAGATTCGATCACGTGGTTCAAATCAGCAAATACAAAAGCATTTTCGATAAAGGTTATTCAGTAAATTTCACCACTGAACTTTTTAAAATCATCAAAGTGAATAGCACCGAGCCAGTAACTCATGGGCTTGAAGACATGGATGGGAAGCCAATGAAAAGCTGTTTCCATGGAATGGAACTGTACAAAACAAAGCAGTCCGATATTTATTTGGTCGAAAAAATCTTGAAGAGGAAACAGAAAAATTTTTGTAAAATGGCTTGGACTCCCCAAAGAAAAAAACTTATTGATCGATAAAAACTCAATAGTATAACTGACATTCTCATGAATTTTTTCACCTTGAAATGTATCATTGACTTATATTCTGTAGATTATTCATTTTTATTCATACTCCATTGTTTAATGATTATGAATGAAAATAAAATCCAGTTAGTAAAAAACTTTTTATTTATATCATTTTACGAACTATCATCAATAATCCACTTGTTCATAAACGTAAGGTCTCTGTGGAACCACATGAGTTTTCCTCAACTCTTCTCGCTCGGTCCCCTGCTCTTCGTTCAAACACCAACATTTCAGGAGATGATCAACCCTGTCCTTGAAGAGGAAGCCGACTCATTCACACAGCACCAGACCAGTCCGTCAAGCCTGGAACAAGTTTCTCCAGCGGTCTTTTGTGGAAGTATCACAGTTCGTACATCTCTGGTATTCCAAACATTATTTCATGCTGCATGCCTCACATTCTCTTCTATATATTCCAAAGTTTGTGAAACTGAGATTTTCACCACATATTCGGCATTCTATCCAATTTGTGCCACACTCCTTTTTGATTTCCTTGAGCACTTTCGGAGGATTCATCTTTCTACATTCCGCACACAATCCAGTACATGTGTTGATTAAAACCTGCTACAAAAAATTCGCCATCGGTGGCTCGGAGGAAGTGCTTTGTTTTTTTGGGGAGTTCACCGGGGTCGATGTTCTCCTTTTCAGAGGTACATCCAACCATGACGGACCTGCTACAACAAATTCGTCATCGTTGGCTGTCACCTCGGAGGGAGTTTTTCTGTTTTTTTGAGGAGTTCACCGGGGTCGATGTTTTCCTTTTCAGACGTACATTCAACCATGACGGGCCTGCTATCACAGATTCGCCATCGTTGCTTATATCCCCGCACATTGGCCCATACGGTGAAGGTTTCGACTCTAGGAAGTCGATAATTTGGGAGACATTGATACCTTCGAGAGAATAGTCCCGAAAATCTTCTTGAACATCCAATTTTCCCAAATCATCCATCGAAAAGTTCGCAAAATGGTGATCTGGTAAGTCAACGCCAAAAGGATTATCCGAATTAATTATTTGCTCGGGTGCGGTTCTTCAGCGGACTCAATTTTGACATCAATTTGAATTCTAATATTTTGTTAAGAACCGGCAACTGGCTCATTTTTCCATTCTGCAATGAGCCAAGTAATGTCAGTGTTGTGAGCATTGCAGGTAGCAGATTATCATTATCATTCAGAGAATTCGAATTAACTTTACCTTCCATCTTTTATGAGAAATAGAAACCAAGTTGAATGAGAACAAAAAAACAGCATGGCACAGACACAGCACAGAACTTTAAGGAACGGGTGGGAGGGATACAATGAAGCATCACGATAGCCCTCTAACTCGAGAAGACCGCACAACCCCTACCTCAACGCCAGACAGAGTCATTCCCCAGTGCCGCCTACCTACACTTCGTACTGAAGAATATTGAGGAATTTAACCCAATGTGTTCAGATAACTACCTGCTGACCGGCAAGGTGAGGAATGTGGCCTAAAACTGCATTCTCTTCGACTAGAAAAGTGTTATTGTGGCCAAGGGCAGCCTTCGCTTTCTTCAATTCAATATTAACCGATTGCACGTAGTAAGCTTTGGCCCCAGTACCATAAAAACCTATGATTGGGACATCTGGAAAGTCATCTTTCATAGTACCTAATATATATTTGGTCACGGGAATTCCAAATTTGTTTCCGAAGGTGTAATTCGAAGGGTCGAACCTTTCTATGAATTCATAGATGGTTTCGGTAGCTATTTTCAGTATAAATGAATCTGTACCCATGTTGAGTAATGGAGCGTCAGTACCGAATTTTTTTTTCATGCAGTCATAAAAGAATTCATACATAACAGTTTTGTATAAATCTAATATACTGACTCCTGAATAAAGCGGCTTGTTGTAATCAATTTGCATTTTCCTATATGGCAACAAAATTCGCTGTGAATGTAGAACACGTTTTAAAATTTGGGTGCGATATCAAGCTGTTAGCTCCCGCTGATCTTTTTATTTTTCCGCAATGAGTTATCAATGTGATATGTCTTCCATTTTCCACGTTTTCTATTGTTTTTCCATACACTTCATTGTTCATTTTCTTGAAGAATTGTTTTTCAAATTAATTTGTAGCCTTATTGCGCATCTCAGTATTGAGATCAATATAGGCTTTGAGCCATGCCGATTATCGAAATTCAAGAACTCTGTGAATTTTAGTGAGAAACAGACCGTTTTCTACTGCTTGTTTCAGCGTTCGATATTGGACAATGTAATTATATTTTTTTGAAAAGTTTGGCGTTAACTTGCGTATGTTGGATTTTGAGCCAGGCGGTACTATGTTTTCAACTGTAAATGGTAAATCTGAATGGAAATCATGTAACTCTTTCGGGTAATGAATGTCCACTTCGAGAACATACCCATAAGGAGAATCAGAAGATAAACTCATTATATCCAAATTGAGTATTTCTTCAGGGGTCAGCCAAGTGAAACCGCCTGTAGGAAGAGGTTGAGACATGCAGTGACCATACAAATTCGTGGCATCTTTATACGATATATATATTAAATATCCTTTCCAATATCGTTATTGGGCAGATATCGCTGCATTGACTTTGTTTGCCACCTATACCTTCCAATTCAATTTTTGTGTATCTCAACATCGCATCCCAGGACAGGCCCGGAGCGGTATGATATTGGGCAGGGTCTAATCGGTATGCATCCAAACATATCTTGCGGAAATTCTCGAAAATGTCAGCCAGCAGTAAAACATCTGACTTCAAGTACAAATCCGAATATTCTCCTAGAGTACGACAATCAAAAAGATCCCAAATTTGTTTTGCTCTATTATAATATTCGTCTGAAATTTGTTCTCCATTCTAATTATCATAAAATTCTTCTTCGATGGTAAATGTTTGAGATCTAATTTCTCCAAACAGTTCACGAAACTGTATGGAAAAACCTCTTTTTGCTTCATTAACTGGAATATCTCATTATCTGGAAAGAACTGTTTTGTTTCTATGAATTGATTCTGTTAAATTTGCACCGAGTGTCTGAAGTGACTCTTGACTTGTAGCTGTCAATGAATCTCAATTTGATGATATTATTCTTCAATTCACCATCTCTACCCATCTAGCTATGGGTGAAAAGATGCCCAGTGAATGAAATATATTTTTCTTCCGTTTGTGGAATAACGTCTACTCGATCGCCTTTATCAAATAATTCTTTGATGAATAGATGACAATTATATCCGCTCATATTATGGCAAATAATAGGTATAAAATCTGGGAGTTTGTAAATCAAATTAAATATAGAATGAGCCGCTCCAAATCTTTATTTCCCAGTCGAGTGGCAATGATATCGCATATACCACAGGTCTTCGCATCAGAAAATTATTTTTCTTTCTCGTCAGAAAGCTGACACATAGGAACAATTTTTTTTTCAAACCTATGATACATTTTTCTCAAATCACTTTGAAAATTCGAGACGAATACTTCCGCAGTATCTGCCCCCCGATATCAAATATACTTATAATAATAATACCGAGTTGGAGCCCGCACGGAGAAAAGCTCACATCAAGGCTGCAGAGAATGGTAAAATGCTGCAGCTGCATACAGACAAGCCCTTGCATGGAGTCTTCTTCAAGAACATCGAGGACTATGGCTTGTCTGTTAAGCTGGCATTTGCCTTCCTCAGGTCAGGTGAGCTGAAGTCGGAGACTGAAGGGTTCATCATGGCGTGCCAAGACAGTGTCTTCAACACCCTAGTCTACCGGAGCCGCGTGATGGGTATAGAGGTCTCTGATACTAGATGCAGGGCCTGCCGACAGGCGCCCGAGATTTTGATGATTATATCCATCGCCATAACGCGGCCTTACGAGTGCTGTACTATTTTCTTCGGCACTCGTATGAAATAGACAGAACACCGGTACTGCCTCAAGGCGCGGTTACACGGCGCGTGTTTTGTCGAACCAAGAACTTGGTTCATAGTTCGCTACAGTTCGCCGTTTCAAATGCAAGGGTGTCAACACGGTATGTGGTTCGTCCAGATTCGTGACGTCAGGAGTTTCGCCTAAAAATCTCGAACCCTCGTTCGAACCTGAAAGCGCAGTGACTAGTTCATTTATTGCTGCCATGGATAGAAGACAGCAAATTATTGCTTCTGCCGCCATATGCATAATTCATAGTGGTCATATACTACAAAAAAAACTAAAGCGTAAGAAAAAAAAGATGGTGGATAGCATCGCATCTGAAAAATCGAGAAATTAAGTAGTTACCTGTATATTTCATATCGGCAGTGAAGTACCTAATACCTATTTCGGAACATATCTTTTAATAACAGCCTTCGGGATATTTTGAAAACTTTTGCAGAATGAAAGCACCAGACTTTAAGCTGTTACTAGCAAAAATTGGTGCTACTATAAAAAAGCAGGATACGAACATGAGATTAAGTATTCCTATTCAAGAAAGATTGGCTATTGGTCTACGTTTCTTAGCGTCAGGTGACAGCTTCAGAAGTCTGGATTTCCTTTTCAAATGTTCGCGACAAACTGTTGCGAATTGTGTGGAAGAAGTATGTGACAATTTAATCAGGGTGCTGTCTAATGAAATGAAGGTGAATATTTAATTTATTTTTATTTTATAAGGATTCTTAAATCATTAAAACATAAAAAAATGAAAAATGCGAAACGAAGAGCAGTATCAGTATTATTACATAAAAAGAAAACAGTTAAATAATAGTATATGTACTGTTCTTTATCGCTGTCCTTGTAAGTCCAATCCAAAGTCTCAGCTGGTGTAGATGATAGTGACTGTGCAGTTTCTTGAGATGTGAACGACTGTTGGGGTAGTGGAGATTATCGAGTTCGTGCCCACCGTGAAAGATAATGAGATTGTGGAGAATATTGAGTTGGCTCAGATGGCTGCGAACCTTGAGGGGTTGATCGTTGGGAAAGTGGAGATCTTTGGGAAAGTGGAGATATTTGGGAAAGTGGAGATATTTGGGAACGTGGAGTTGATTGGGAAAGTGGAGATGGTTGAGGTGATGGAACAGATAAAGTTGAAGTTGAATGGAATGGTTGAGAGGATCTAGGAGGTTGTAATTGATGAGGGTAGAAGGCCTGTGGTTGCTTAGAGTATGAAGATGATGCTGGTACTTCATTCTCTGAGCTTCGGAATTATTCTTAAGTCTGAACATTAACATGTAAATTTCATGCATTGCTGAATCTTGTGTTTCTTCGTCGAAAGCTCTTAGTTTAGCCAGCTGTAAATCTGTCAATAGTTCCAAGTGGTCCTTTTTCGTGTTTTTTTTATTATCTGTATTTTCCGCTACAACAGCAGTTTTCAAAAGTTTTAATGCCTCGTCCATTTGATTCTGAACTTCTCGAGTTTGACTTATTTTTCGTTTTTTTATATTTGGTGCAACTAAAGGCGGTTCAATTGGTGTTACATTTACGTTATTAGGTCGAACGTCTTTGGAATTTACATTTTCATTCATTTCAATTATTCCATCCTCGTTTATGGTCTCAAAATCTTGGGATTGATCTTCATCTGAGTCATTTCCAATTTCCGAAAATATTAAATACAGTTAAATACAGTTTTGTCAATTTTAGTTTTTGACAGAAGTTTGTTTTTCTATCATTTCATTGTTTTATTTATTTTATTTCTAGACGCCCACAACTGAGGATCAGTGGTTGAAGAGGGCTGCAGATTTTGAGGAATACGGGAATTTTCCTCATTGTATAGGATCCATGGACGAAAAATATGTACTTATCGAAGCTCCCAAAAACTGTAGATCAGAATACTTTAATTACAAGGGCACTTTTAGTATCGTTCTGTTTGCATTAGTAGATGCACATTTTTCATTCACATATGCAGATGTGGGGTGTCAAGGACGTAAAAGAGTTTTTCGAAACACCCCTCTATTTACAAAAATGGGTGGAGATGAGCTATCTCCATCCATTTATCCGTCTATCACAAGAAGGGCAAATTGAATGTGTACCATACGTTATTGTAGCCGATGACGCATTTGCTCTTAGTCCTAATGTTATGAAGCCATACCCAGGATTACATGCAAAAGAAAATGTTGAAAGAGTATTTAACTATAGATTATCAAGGGCAAGGCGGGTGGTGGAAAATGTATTCGGAATAATGGAGTCGGTATTTAGAATAATTCGGAAACCTATGTCGCTCGACCCAAAAAAGGCTGCAAAGGTTACAATGGCCTGCGTTCTACTGCACAATTTCCTAAGAAAGAGTAAAGTGTCTCACTCTTCTTACACATCACCAGCTACCTTTGATTCTGAGTAAAATGGATAGATTATTCCAGGAACATGGCGCAGAACTCAAAATGAAATGTCTTTTGTACCTTTACAAAAACAAACTCGAAAACCTAGTCTTGCCGCAAGAGCCATCAGAGATAAATTTTCCGAGTATTTTCAGTCCAACCATGGAAAACTGAGTTGGCAACATAACAGATGAGCTATTAACGATAAATATTTTGTTTCGGTCACAGTAACTCCATTTCAGTTTTATATACATATAAGAATGGAAATTGATTTAAAAAATTATCCACTTTCGCCTGCTTTAATATAATTAGAACAGTGTGATATTTTCTTCAGAGTTTGAATAAATTTTCAATAAAATCATTACTTACCATCGAATTTATTGTCTTCTCTGGCTTATAAACATCCTGTAAAAACCTGTTTATAGGCTTGTATAAAATCCAGGTTGGTACATAAACGTTATCTGCAGCGGATCCTGTTTTCGTAGATTCTGCTACTTTTCGGGCATATTTACGGTATGCAGCAAAAAGCACGTCCTTTTTCTTTTTCAAATCCTTAATTGAGGTATCGAATTTTTTTTGTAGTCGAGTCCATGCGTCGTGTACAATATTTTTATCTTTATGATCCGAATGCCTGGGATTCCATATAACCTCTTCTAATTGAAGAGCTTCAATGAATTCTATATTTTTCTCTGTATTTCAAGACATGATTGTCTTTTGAATGATACAGAACAACTGATATGATCTAGCGCCCTGTTTTGTTTTTCATGGATCGGTTCGAGAAAGAACGACCCTGGACGAACCTGTACGAACCTTTGCGCGAACCTATTGGTTCATCTCCTTTGACTCGCGCTTAATTTCCGACAACCGATAGAACCTTGCAAACCACGTATCACGAACCGTGAGCTATACAAACCACCTATGTCAGACGGTCTGTGGTTCGTGGTTTGTCCAGACAGGTTTGACGAACCTGTTCTCCAGGGGATGTTGAGTCCGTTGTGGAGAATGAAAGGTGTCGAATTTTTTGGAACTCTTCATTCCCCACCCTCAGGCAAATACAGGCCAATAAGCCTGATATAGTCCTCTTCGACCACCGAAGTAAGACGATATTCGTTATTGAGTTTTCGGCTCCTGCCGAAACGAATATCGTCCAAAAAGAGGAGGAAAAACGGACAAAGTATCAGGATTTACTTTACGAACTCCGCAGGCTCCACCCGGACTATTCTGTCAAGTTAGTAGTTCTGATTATAGGTGTTCTCGGTGGTTCCAGACCAACGCTACTCTCGGAGCTCAAGATCATACCGGCATGCCGTAATGCGGCAGAGATCTTGGTCGGCCGTATGCCGAAGGCCGTTATTCTCGGTTCGTTGCGTCTGCTCAGGACTCACGATTCTCGGAGCCAGTAACCACTTACCCCGCGGTGCGGGGAGTGGTCATCGGTTAATTATACTAGCGCGTTCGCCCACTAGGTCGGAGCAGTGGGGAGTACGGACCCGACTAGATTTGTTCAAGCAAAAAATAAAAATATAATGTTTATTCAGTAAATATCAATATATAAAAGTAGTAATGAAAGTGTGACACGAACTTACAAACAAACATGGAGAGTCCCACTAAAACCGAAGTTGGACGTGGGTTCATGTATCCTTGAATCTAAAGAATTATTACAATATATAGGTGTATGGTTGTGCATATAAAAAATGAGTTTGACATTAGCGTGGTTTCAAGATAGCAATAGCTTAGGAAGGTGAATTGTGATAACTGTGTGGATGGTCGGAGTTTCAAAGAAGTTTTATCAGTGTTTATTTGTAATCAAATAATGTACAATATCCCTGTTCAGGTCGAACAAGTACCTTTCATCAAAAAATAACAAAAGTTGAAATCGTTTATTCTTAGTTCACTTATTGCTTTACAATCAGTCTAAATGAGATGTTAACAATCATTTTGTATGAAATCGTTGTACAGTCTTTGACAGTTTGAACTTAAGTAAGTAATTATACATTTGGTTATCACTTTGGAACTCATTTCACATTATAATTATTTAAATTAACTCCAGAAGTAAAAAGTTCAGCCATTCTAGCTATACAGCCCGTTCGTGGTTGAGGATCAGAAAGGATCATGGCAACATCACTGATATACAGAGTGTGTATGTCTTCTATATCAGGGAAAAGAATGACCACGATAATCCTGGTTTCTTACGAAGATAAGATATTTTCATCTCTGTACTTGAATAATAACTGAGAACTTTGCCAACGTATTACAGAACAGAAGTTTTTTTCAAACTTCACCAAAACATAACAATTGTCTTTGATTATCTCTGGTGTCACATTTAAATTATCATTGATATTACTATCATCAGTCTCTTCGTCCATTTCTAAATCAACTGAAGATGTTGAACTCTCCCGCAAAATAAATTGCGATCCTCAGATTCCTCTGAATCTTCATCGCTTTCTATTTTCTTAACTTTCTTTTGTCTTGAATTGAGTTCCTTCAAACTACGTTTCACTGCTTTGGCTCTGGCTTTCCTTTCCTGTTCTATTTGTTTCAATTCTTTCTGTCTATATCGCTCTTCTAGCTCAGTTTTTTCAGGTGTATCTGTATATATACGGGATTTACCGGATTTTCTTCCTTTATTGTTTTTTCTGTTTGTTCAAAGTAGAATACTCCATAAGAGGAAAGGAATATTATTGTGCTGTTTGCATGATAATGTAAAAATTTATGACTTCATTTTCATTTATAAAAATTGAATTTTGATATACTGGTGGTTGATAAAATCTAAAGGGGAGCATTCGTACGCGTACGAATGTGCCCCCCATCTGGCTGTCCGAATGTACCCCATGCCTTTGCACAAAATTGAAATTCTACTATATACAAATCCTAATTCAGTTTGAGAAATTTAATGATTACATCCTAAAATAAACAATCTTGTCATAATAATCATAACTATTTTGTTAAAAACATAACAATTCTACTTACAATTACGAACTAAACATAGATGAAAAATTTACTCAGTGCGCGCGAAAACACATTACGTCTTGTCAGCTGATACACCATAGAGCGACTGACGCGACACTCCGCTAGCAACTTGTTTGTGCGACGTTTAGTTTTTCTATTTTACTAACTGTACGAATGTGCCCCGCGTACGAATGATGACCACTTTCCCCTACATGTATAGTTGACGTTGATCGAGTACTTGTGCATCTCTGAAAATGAAGTTTGATGAGTAGTTTTTTTTTTGTAGTACAGTATTCTCAGATTTATTTTTGTATTATTTCCATTTTTTTCAGGTGAGTATCGAGTATTCCACCCCAACTGAGGATGGCATATTGTAGTCGGGACTGCACCAAAGCATAGTATATAGTTTTGAGATGAGTTGTATCGAGGATAGATCTCAAGTATTTGATCTTGTATATCATATATCTGAGCGTCTTCGAAACATTGCTAACATGCACATCCCATCTAAGATGGGGGTCTATCGTGACACCTAAATATTTTATGTGGCTTGCTCTAGTGATTCTCATAACTTTTCCGTTATTATTGATAGTCAATTCATCAAAATTTGGCAACCGATTTTCATAGTTTACGAAAGGTAGAAAGTGCGTTTTCTCAAAGTTAATTGTTAGTGATTTGTGATCGAACCAGTCCTTAAGTATGTTGATTTGATATTCTACTTTCGTTTCGAGGCTTTCCAATTTTCGTCTGTGAAAAGAACGGCCGTGTCATCAGCGAAGCTGAAAATTGAACCGTCGCACGTCAGAGTGAAAAGACTGTTTATATATATTTGGAAAATAAAAGAGGACCTATTACAGTGGCTTGTGGTATACCATACCCATTTTCTGCTTCTGTGCTAAAGACATTATTGATTTTTTAATTGTTAGTGATTTGTGATCAAACCAGTCCTGAAGTATGTTGATTCGATATTCTACCTTCTTATCGAGGCTTTCCAATTTTAGTCTGTGAAAAGAACGGCCGTATCATCAGCGAAGCTGAAGATTGAACCGTCGCACGTCAGAGTGAGAAGACTGTTTATATATATGGAAAATAAAAGAGGACCTATAACAGTGCCTTGTGGTATACCGTACCTAATTTCTGCTTCTGTGCTAAGGACATTATTGATTTTTGAAACTTGTTCTCTGCCTTTCAAGTAGCTCTTTAGTAGCTTTTGTGGATTGCTCCGTATGTCTGAGCAACCCAAGGCCTCCAGCAGCTGGATATGATCAACGGTGTCGAAGGCCTTAGCTAGGTCTAGGAATACAAAAATTGCTGGTCGTAACCTTGCCTGAATCCATACTGTCTGCTAGATATCAGATTGTACTTGTCAATGAATATCATAAGTCTGGATTTGAGTGTCTTCTCGAATATTTTGTTGAAACTTGTCACCAGTGAGATTGGTCTGTAATTATTGACCAATTTAGGATTCCCTTTGTTAAGAATAGGTGTGACTATGGACTTTTTGAATGCATCCGGACATTGACATGTTTGAAATATTTTATTTATCAATGAAGTTATTAGAGGTGTTATTTCCTGTGATATTGCCTTGAGGTGTCCAGGGGACTTTCTGTATTTGAGTGATTTTATTATATCGGAAATTTCTTTATTATTCACTGGATTGAGAAAGAATGTGTTAACGTTGTTGGCTTGATTTGGAGTTTATCGATTCTATCATCGAAAGGACATTTTATATAGTA
>JAVJAQ010000137.1:0-105000 GCA_032362365.1 Zygogramma bicolorata
CGCTTGGTAAGCTGACTAATGACTTTATTTTAACCAAATCGTCTTGGTCATCTTGGCGTAAACAGTACACTTAGTCAGGTGACCAGCTTGGTTTGGTACCCAAAATTGTTGCGTACCAGACCAAAATAGTTAAGTGACCAAGATGGTGTAAACACCTACGGCCAAGATGTATATATAAATGGTGAAATGAGTTCTATACCAGTACAATGTTGATGTTTTCGTCAAAAACGCTAGACCTACGGCTCACTTGATAATGATACGGGAGAAGTTCATATTCCTGAAATTTGTTTACAGATGGCGCCAAGCAGCAACTCTAGACACATGACATTATTGATTCTGACGAATTTTCTATTGGCGATTCATTTTGGAGGAACCCGTGCAGAATCAGTTTATTACTTTCTTTTTTCAACACTTTACAAAATGAAGGATGAAGATACACGAGTTGCTACATAAGAATTCGCTATATCTTCGATGTTTAATTTGCCTATTTCTTATTTCGGTAAAGTTTCAGAATGCTGGATTGCCTCGGATTTCGATAAAATTGTTAAGGGAGCTTCGGAATATCTAAAAATGAATGAAAAGTACAAAAATTCGGCGCGGAAACCACAGCAAGTTCCTTTTCAAAAGGAAAAAAGGGTGAAATTTTAGGTTATGTAACGAAAAAATCACTTTTGATTTGTCACTTTACTTATCATTTTCTGTAAGAAAACATATCTAACTATATTTTTCTGCAAGAAATATCACCCGAATGTTCATTTATAACGTTCATTCTTTGCAGATTTACAATTAAAATTTCATTAGAAATGACAACTAGCTGTATTAATTTCGGCTTCGATTGAATTGGACGCAATCCAGGATTCTGAAACTTTTCCCTTATTTCTTCAATTGTTGCCGTTTAGAAGTAAATGCAGGTAGTTGCATTTGCTTCATATTTTTGATATATATATGTTATAGTTATGGGAAATTAATACCAAAATTCATAAAAATTCTTCCTATCCGATACTGAAAGTTTTTAGATTTGATGAGAGTCTTCGAAATATCGGTATCGACGTGAGAGGTAGTGGAGTTGGACTACTTACATGGAAAAAATAATACGTCAATATACAGATTATTGAGAATTATAGTGTTCAATTCGAAATGAATTGGACCCTCCATAGTCCAGATGAACCTGAGAAATTTCAATTCAATAGGAAGAGTGCTGTAGTGCAGGCTATAATAGTGCTATACAAGAAACCAGACATCAATCGAACAAACAGGCAAGTTTTCATCCTTATTTGCTAAAGAATTTGTTATTCCATAAAATAATTGTTAGAATTAAATGCATGTCTAACGCTTTCAGTTTAAGCAAAATCATATGGCAAAATATTCCAAGTGAAAAATGCCCAAACATCATGGGAGATGGTTGATTATGTGCAATGGGAACCCAGATGCATCTTGATGTGAACAATCCATACCATACTTCTTCTGGCAAGTTACTCTTCGAATTCAGGAAATCTTGAGAAAAACCTACACCATGAAGTAGTCTAATGTGTCATAGAAGATGATTTATGGAAAGTCAGTGGATTCACATTTTAGTAACAGTTTTTTTCAGTAATACTGAAGTGACATTTTGCCTGGTATGCAAGACTTGAACCTGAATTGCTGATGATTTCCATTCAAGGTAATATTATTAAGCTATGATAGCATTCTTTACTATTCGAATAGATTGAAATGCAATCATATTTGAGTATGTATTTCAAATTGAAATTAAACTGTTTGGAGTCACAAATTACCTAGTATTGTTATGTTAAGAGTAACTGTTCTTGCTCAAATATCCCCTTTCATGGAAATCAAGTATATTGCTGAAAATGCTTCTCGAAAACACCACTTTCTGTTTTTCATATGAAGAAATATGTTACATCTTTCCAGCTTCTGATAATATATAAGGTACAAATTGATGTTGAACATTATACACATAAAAATAACAACGTTCATTGTTTCAAACTTTATTCTTTTTGAATCTTCACATTTGTTATTGATTCTAAATACAAATTTCCATGAAGTATAAGTAATTATGAAATTTTTATGACTGCCTACTTAATTTTTTCTATAAAAATAACTTTTCAACACCTGCAGTCTTATGCTGTCTAAAGGCGGATTCAAGCAAGCCAACATATAACTCATAAATAACTCAACTCTTCTTAAGTGAATGATGAAAGATGGAAACTTTCCAAGTTAAGTTATAAACTTGTCTGAATGCCCTTATTGAATCCTGGTGAGTTATTTTTCCAATTTGATAAGTTATTCATCAGTTGAGTTGGCTTGCTTGAATCAGCCTTAATACTAATTATACATTTTTACACAAAAATACAAATAGAGAATTCACATGAGTGAAAGAAATCAAAACCACACACACACACACACACACACACATATTATAATTATCAAAGATCAAAAAAAAAAATAGGCACCATATTAGGACTGTTTTGAGGGAATTTAGTCACCCAGCAAGAGTTTTTTTTTTGGTTTGTTATTGAATGTCGATTTTTGAAATACCTCTCTTGTTTCTGGTTTTCAGCAAAATCATCTCATGTTCGGGTTTCAAAGTTGAAAGTTTTTTAAAAAAGGGAGATCATTTTTTGTTTTCATTTTGTGATTGGTAGAAGCGATGATGCCAAGTCACTTCATTATTGAATTAATTGAAGGTATAACAATACATTTTTATATCTCTGTGTTGGAGTGAGTTATATTGCATTTATGTTGTCCTAAAAAATATCTCCTGTCCTGATATTTATTGTTACTGTGGTGTACAGAATTGAAATTATTTTCTTATTGTAAATAATGTAGCACATTTCTTTTTTACTTGTATGAAAATGAGAAATTGGTACAAACCAACACTCCAAGTCATTATGTTGTTCATTTGTTGATAAATTCCATGTCTTGGAATTTCTGTGTAATTTCTAATTGGAGATGCTCTTATATTCTTATTCTCAAGCATCAATGCACAGTGATATTTAACTTGGTTTCTTACAGAGATGGTTAACATGAATCTTATAAGATAACGAATATTAAATTATTTCGTTATTTAATAGATGGTTCCATACTTTATATAGTAATAAAAAAAATATTCGCCTGTAATCGATTGAATGAAAAATTGACTCATTCCCATTTTCCCTTCTCTAGAGGTATGGAAACAATTAATGTGAATCTGAAATGCCCCAAAATGAAACAGTATCAAAAAACAAAATAATTCAATCAAGTACTGTGTGAAATGCCTTCTGAATTTTTTTTGACAGTGATCATAAAATCCCTGTTACTACAATACAATACAATACTAGAATTTTTTTGAGGGATTCAAATTTTTTCAACTCATCTAAATAAGTGTTTTTTTTTCACCAAGATTACTTTTTGAAATCAAAGCTGATGTTTTTACGGATATCAATGCGAAATGAAATTATATTTTGCATGATCAAGTGCATATGTAGGCCCTAGGTAATATGGAATAAGTGGATCACTTGGTGATATTGAAAATATTTGCTTTGTGGTTACACTTTCAACAGTCTCTCATTTACGATGAGGCTTTTCTGAATTTGGGGATTTGCAGTGAAGCTGAGCTTTTCCTCTGCTCACACGTGCATGTTGAAAATGATTTTCTGGCTTATTGTCAAAGCCATTAGTACTTGAACTGCTTCAATCCTGAATAATTTGATGGTCCTCTTCTTTTTTCCTTTGGTATTAGATCCTCAAATAACTGCTAATGTTTGAGCAACAGTTTATTTCTTTAGTTGCTATCTTCTGTTACAATGAGTAATAGGGGATACATAATAACCTCCAACAGTGGGTCTACTTGTATCTATGAAAAAAAAACTATCTAAAATAATGAAGGAAAAACTGAAATATTCATATAGTAAATAACACCATATTTATTAACCCCAGGAAACGTTCAGTTCATAAATGGACATTTAATTCATGCAACAGGTGAATTCAAACAGTATTTATCAATATATGTAAAAAAAATAATGAAATGTTTTAACATAATATAAAAGTACACATATTTATTGATAAAATACATTTTTTATCGAATTTGGGATGAAAGGATAGTGCCTTCATAAAAAATTGATTTCTCCAAAGTCGAAGTATGTGTGAAGAGTGTTTCACATTATGTTTGGAAAATTTATGAAAGTACAGCTCATCCAATCCAACTTGACACGGAAGTTTGTCCCACACCTGGTTGCGCATTGAACTTTGTGTAGGTTTCAAATGGCTGCTTGTCCTGCACTGTGCAATATGTCATCATTTCTTTGCCAAGATGAAATGAATGAGCTGTACCTATCTTTTTTCAACAGAATAGTTGGGCTTATGAAGGAGGATATATATATATATATATATATATATATATATATATATATATATATATATATATATATATATATATATATATATATGTATGTATGTATGTATATATATTAAAATAGTTTGAAACAGGACCAGTAGTCAATAACCACTAAGTTCAACAAAAATAAATAATAATAATATTTTTTAATATTTCTTATTCTGAATGATATTCTGGCAATAATTTAATATGAAGTTTCCATAAGATATTCTGATCTATGTAAAAAAGCTCAGAGGACTGACAATTTCTGAAAATGGGAAATCAGTGATGTTTTCGAAGGAGGTTCCGTTTTGTATTGAATGGTGAGAAAGGTTGATATAAAAAATTAACTCACCATATATCAGTAATATGATATTCACTGAAGTCTTGCCAGTTTTGAAAAATGCTTTGTTTTACTTTCTGCAATTCTTTTTTTATTTTCTTTACTGCAGCATATACTCAGTCTAGAAACTATGTATGTTTCCAAAGTATATTTAGATACTTCTATGTTGTGTTTTTCGCAACCGAGTAAAACTTTTGGCATAAAGTTCGATAATCTCTCCAAAATCAGAGATAAACAGTTTCTTGTTAGCTCTCTGTTGAAAATTTCAGAAATGGTACTTTCTGCTTCATGAAGAAAGGAAATGATTTTTTTTGAGGGATAAGTCAGATATCCTCTACTTTTACTTTTTATGTAGGCGTTATAGTTTTCATTTCCCTCACCAACAATAGATTGAATGCAATTTTGGCATGTTGACTTGGTCTTAATTTTTTTTGCAACATATCCACAGAAGTAGGCAAATGCTTCTTCTACATCTGTGAATACTTCAGATACTTCCTCAATGTTATCTGATATCACAATATCAAATACAAATTTCTTGTTTTTCTCTTTCAGGTCGCCAATATCGATGAGGGATTTCATCATTTCACCACCTGTTACATTGCTTCCCCGAGGTGGTTTTATCAAGGAAAACAATGACATTAGGCGAAATATTTGACCCACTTGCAGCGACTCAGGATGAGAGTTACAACCCCCAGCTGCTCTCATCATTCCAAAGAAGTGCTGAAATATTCAAACAATAAATTTACACATAATGAGTATGGAAGTGTTCAGATAATTTATGTCATTCAATTGGTAATACTTTGTTATAAAAATAAGCATATGAGAAAGTCATTACCTCCAGATGATCTTGGTTTAATCTGGTAGTCATCAAATATTTGAAACCAATGCTATCCAAATATTTTGATAAATTAAGTGTACAAGACACTGTAGCTTTTAATCCTTCTGCTGTCGATTCTGATGGAAATGTTTTTGTTTCAGAACATTGTTTCCACAAATCCATGTACATTAGGAAGTTCTCTAATTCCTGAAATTGAAGTAAAATCTATGTACAGCACATTTGTTTGAATTTCACCTTCTAAAATAAAATGAGTAAGTCAAAATCGAATTCTCTTTTCAGGTAATTTCAAATATTCTTAAAGTAGATGCGAAAACACACTGGAATAACATGAAAGTTTGTATTCACCAAAGCTATCAATTATGTCCTGGGGCAACTTACCCTCTCTTAGGCTATATCCCCTTGACTAATGTACATTAATATTAGTACATTAATTACTATTATAATTGACAACCGAAATGATATATGAAACTGCTATCAATTCATTATATACCCTGCTGAAGGCTGTACCTTATACTCATCTGAATTATATCTCAGTCCAGTATCCGCTGAACGTGAGTTCATTATATCTGTAAGTTGATTGATTTTCTCACAAAAAATTATTGTTGGATCCACACTACCAGTAAAATCAATTTTTTTTTTATAGGTTTCCAATGCTAATGCAGCAGTCTTGCTGAAGAGCTGAAAATGGAAGATCATTTGTTTATATACTAATAGAATTATTGAAAAATAATACGGTTCCCAGAGGGCTGGGGGGGTTGAGAAAATGTAAACACTCAACAGTATTTTGGCTCAGAGCCTCTCTTATTATCGCTGCGATCGGAAAAACCCTTCCCTCCTCCATAAATTAACTATAATAACTATATGAATTTGTGGTTCACCTGGAATGCTAATCTGGTACACATTTTTTCCCCATTGTTGGGATGCAAGTGACTTCGTGTCCACTTGAAACAAAGTTTAAACTCCTGTGTCGATTCATGGACAAAAAGTTGTTCAAAATGTGAATAACTCACTACTCCTTCAGGAATCTGAAATGAAGTTAATCCTAATACTTTGAAATTTACTATTTTCAATTTTATACTTGAAATGTTCTTTTCTTGATCAAATTATTTCTCAAACATTTTATTAAATGTGGGAAGTCGGAGCACATTCTCAAATTTCTTGTGGGATCGACAGGGTGCTGACACCAAGGTTTTAAAGGATCGTCAATGCCAAGATGGGTCCACATTTTCCTGTTCCATGTTGCTCCATCACTGGTAACAACATCAATGTAGAGCCCCGCATTCTCACAGAGGATAACACATTCTAGCAAAAGTTTTGTTTGGAGCTCCCCACTGATGTTGCCACCAGTCAGAAAACATGCCAGGGCTTGTATACCGTGTCCTGCGAACGGTTGGAACATGAAAACAAGAGCATGGTTTCCGAGTTGATCCTGCATCTCTTTTGGTGTGTGATCTCCGAGATCAACGAATCCAACCATTTTCAGAGTATTTTTGTCAAATTTTTTTGTGGCTGTTATCTTGCATTCATCTATTAGTATGCATCCATGCTTTTGCCACTCTTTCAGATGTTTGCACTTTTCTTGAAGTAATGAAAAAACTTCGGATTTGAAACCAAAGCCTCCATCGATATTCCGTATATACCTAGGATATGAAATTAATTTAAAACAAGTCTAAGTTAAATCAAGTTGTGAAAAAGCTGAGGAACTTTTGACAATTCTTAAACTTGTTGGATTTTTCAGTCATGTTTGAATTTATAAAAATATTTTCAATATCACTGGAAGCAAAACACATCAAATATTATAGTTTTGAAGAAAATCATGAATTATAATGTCAAAACTAATACACAAGACAATTCTCAAATTTTATGGTATCAAAACCTTATTGTTAGTATGTCTATAGTTCTGTTGCCTATGAATTGTTGAAGTTTGTCTTTCTTTTCAAGCTATATTTAGAGTTTGAGAACTTTTTTCATCTATTACTTCTCTCTGGAAGTTCTCAAGAAATTCTTTCCACAAAAATAAATAAACTCTGAATTTATATTCAGTGCTATATATATATATATATATATTTACGAGCATTGCTCATTACTACAAAATTTATAAGGTTGACGTCGCATTACTCAAAAATACAAATAAAATACTTATGAGTGACATTTAAATATAAAATATCTGATGCTTAAGAGGCGTTATTATTAGAGTAACAATAAAACTGAGGAAGACAAATAACAAAGCTAATGTTACACACACTTTCTCAGGGCGTACTCAATATATATATATATATATATATATATATATATATATAGAGAGAGAGAGAGGAAGGGTAGTCGTTGCTGACTAGTTAAGAATAAAACCAGTGGATAGTGGGGTGTTTCAGCAAGTAAAGGAGTACTCTTTTGAGTTAGTCCTAACTTAAAAGAGTACTCCTTCACTTGCTGAAACACTCCACTATCCACTGGCTTATATATATATTTATATATATATATATATATATATATATATATATATATATATATATATATATATATATATATATATATATATATTATTAGCATTGACTTGTAAATGAATACTACTATTTTATCAATTGTCATGAACAACTTACCTGGACAAAGTACACGGAGAGGGCAGAGGAAGAATATTGTTCTCTCTCATGTGATTATACAATTTTGAACTTTTTATTTTCATCAAAATGCAAGAATACACCCAATCCAGTGTATACCTATTGCCTTTCTTTTCACATTTGCTTGCTCTACAACAAGCTTTTATCATTTCCTGCTGGGACTTGGGCAGATCTTTAATGAAATTATCAATTTTTAGAGCATCTATTTTGGATGTTTTCACATTTAACAATACATTTGTAAGATGTTTATTCCTCTGCTGACTATAAAAAAGCTTTCGTTTTATATTTCTTTTCAAAACAACATTTTTCTGCTTATGTTGATCTCTTTTTTTCGAATAATGTTTGTATTTTGAACATGATCGGCATGAACTCTGTTTCTCGGGAAGTAGTACTCTACAAGAATTACTGTTTCCACTACAGACATTAGATGCATCTATCTTATTTATGAATTCCTGCAAATCTGCCACTGTGCTGATTGGGTCGTCTGTTTTAATTGATTTACTTTGAACATTCGCCTTAGTGTTCTGTATTGTGATAACCACAAACCGATCAATTGAGAAACCTCCACTATCTTCAATAACTTTGGAAAATAAAATTTTATCTGTTAATTTATGTAAACCCCAACCAGAGGGAAGACTTATCACAACTTGTTCAGACATAATCTGGTTGAATAATGAAATGGATTGTTCTTCATTACATTGGCTATTCAAACTAATGGAGTCATTGAGGGCCAAATCGGGAACAGGAGAGGTAATGGCTTGGGAGGTACTGGAAATAAAGAAATAATGTAAGTGAAAAAGAGACAGAAGAAATGAAACCTTGGAATATTCTTATTATTGTAATTATAGATTGATGAAACACCTAGCATTCTACATTATGAAAGTAAAATCATTAAAATATATATATATAAAAGTTGCAAGACACAAAATTATAAAAACAATCGTCATATACAGTGACGATATTAGGGCAAGTTTTTCAAACCAATGCTACCTTTTCATCATATTTTAATTAACATGTCAATTTTTTCACTGAGCCTGCTAGGGTTGATAATTAATTATTTTTGTAAAATTGCTATTACCTACACTACCTACAGGATTTATTCACTAAGAGGAATTAATTTATGAAAATGAATTTTTGCAGAAATATAAATGGAGTAAAAACAAAAAAAATCTAAAAATACAATTGAATTTTATCTACATGCTTGGGCAAGTTCTGAAATTCAACAGTAAATTCCATCAGTGCTATCACTGACGCCTGTTCAATGTTATGATTTCTACCAAGATATTATTTTTGAAAAAAACGTTTTCTTGACTCAGAACGGCAAACAATATAAAAAAGCTAACTAAGACATGGGTGTGACGATTCTTAGTAAAATATATTTTGAAGAACTTAACTTAATGTAATAAACAAAATGTCCAGGAAAAGGTAAATAAATTTTTTTCTAACAAGATATTCACAAACCAAAGAAATGGTAGTGCACCCTTTTTCAGCTTTTTGCGGCCAATGTATTCTGGAGAGAAATGACTTGAACAGACAAATGTTCCAATCTGCAATGTTTTCCCACATGACTGCATCCAGCTGAGTCTTCGCTGCTCATCCTACAAAATTCAAATATTTTAGCAACATAAATTGATTTTTTGCCAATGCATTCAGAACATAATAAAATGCCCATTATAGACTTTTGTTCAATCTCTGATTGAATTTTGATAAGTGTGAATTTACTCTTTTAGAATATCAGATGAAGTGTTAGGTTGTTTGAACACAAATTAGTATCTACAATATATGAGCACAAAGAAAAGTGAATTTGAAAGATATTTCATTGGTACAAAATATAATAGAGCATTAAGGAATGTATTTGATATTTTGTGAGAGGCAATTAAATATGTTCATTTGAATGTGAAAGATAAATTCTTCAGATATATTTGAAAAACTCCTGAGATATAACAAGCTTAAGTGTGCAATGGTTGAATGATGTGTTTGTGACCAATAGGTCTGAATTTGTTCTTCAAATGGGATAAGAATATTATTTATGTAATATTTCTTGCATTATGGGGAACGACTAGGCCTTTTCGTATGGTTCGAGGAAAGCCGACAAACATCTTCTTCAAAAGAAGTTATTAACATCTAGACCTAGCAGAGCAGCCGCATGTACTCGCTAAAAGATATAAACTGTCAAGGCATAAAGGAATAGTCAGGACTTACATGGCAAATATAAAAAAATTGTAGTGTCACAGTAGTGAATTATTTTTTATAAGACTGAAAAGTTTACCGCAATGATTATGAATGAATAGTATGCGAGATTATTCTGATGCTGATGAATAACAACTTTACCTTCATTGGCCTTTCCCAATGATTACTTGGGTAGAAGTTATACATGTGTGATTTGATGATTTTTTTTCAGAATTCACTAGTTCAAAATCCTACTCTCGAAAGAACTTTCATTCCACGATTATAATTTTTTTTATTGCATACTTTTACTGGGCATGTAATAACCATTGTCACTAATGCTGGAATTTGGAATATGTTAAACTGGAAAATTCTGCCAAGCAATCAGCAAATAACACAAATATAACTTCTTCCGAAGTGAACACTGAGAAAGATGAACTTTGTTTTAATCAGCGTCAGAATAATCTCGCTTTTTATTGACCACTTGGACTTGATTACAGCTTATCAAATCCATCTTGGCACAAACTCATATACTTTTCCAGTAGTACACTGGTAGTCTAGACCATGAAGAAAGAAAAAACACCTACTAGGAATAAATTTCAACACAGTGAACACATATAATAGGTGATAGGTGTCTTATTATCTTAGTATACTTCACAGAGATTGCTGGGTATATACGTTATTAGTTCTGTGCCAAAATGAATTGGATGAGCTGTACATGTATTGAATGTTTTGCACTAACCGTCGGAACTTTATATAAATGAATAGATGATTGATTATTTTGTCCACAAATAATACAAAAGCGTTTAAAATCCATTATGAAACACTTTTCAAAACAACACTTAATTTAAATGGTAAACAAACGGAAAACGATTAACGACTAAATTTAAAACAACACTTCAATTAATTAGTAAACAAACGGAAAGCGACTAATAATTGAAAGCAACGGTAGATAAACCACAAATAACTAAGAAAACTACGGTAGAGAATTAAACGACAAATAGCAAATAGCTGGTTGAAAAATTGAAAAGAACTGAGGAAATTGAAATTATGGAAAACCGGGTACAATTCGAATGCTAATGTCATTAATGTCAAAAGATGACAGAATTCGATTCTTGTACCATCTAGTGGAAATCGCAGTAAACTCCGTCGATATGATTGATCGTGTCTAGAGTTTTTGACAAAACAATATCGAATCGGAGATCGCACCAGGAATATATACATCTTGCCTACGGCCTTGACTATCCGCAAGTTGCAAAATTTGGTTTGAATCTTTGCTAAGCATAAGTCCGAGCTCTGTGTATTTCGTTGTTTTATCATTTTATTATCATTTTCCTTACCTGTTTTAATCTCAACTCCTGATATTTTCTTATATTCCTTCTATGAAGCCTTATAATTTTTGATAATCTCGCCTTTCTTTCACAATTCATCATTTGCCAATGTACTACAATTGCCCTTACTCTCAAATTCATTTTTCTATATATTTTTGCTATATATCAACTCAATACAACCACATTATATCAATTCCAAATTTAATGTTTATTATTTCTGATTTTAATCCATGAATTATTCGATGTTTTCCCATACAGCACCCGATATCCTATGGACGTCCAATTCATGTCGGAATAGCCTTGGACCAATTTTGGATATCCATAGGATATCCAAATTTTGGATATCCAAAGTATTCCCAGTAAAAAATATCCATACGATGTACAAAATGGATATCCTTTCGGATATCCACGATGGATATCCACGATGGATATCCATGAAGGATATCTTATGGACATCCATTTCGTACATTTATTGTACAAGTAATTAATGTTTCTTCCGCCGTGGGACCCTACGAATTGGCAACGTGATTGGGCCTTTTACATGGACATTCCAGCAAAAAAGTTGATATATTTAACTTTTTATCCTTTTAAATAATATTTGAATATAGCGTCACCTCAGAAGACGTGACGCGCGACGCGAAATGCAAAAGCGCTGCATTGTGAACTCATCTTGACTCGGTTTCCTGACGTGCAACCGTCTATGGCGTCTGTCAAATGTCGTAATTTTGAGAGTCGTTGAGTGTTGGGTCGGTTTGAAAAAATTATGTTGAACTGAGTTGAAGCGTTGCGTGGTGTGCATTGTGCAATAATTGTGTTTATAAAGAAACGAAAAATAGTGGTGTGTTAGTTAATAATTGTAAACTGTGATCATTAGCATTTACCGTGAACGTGAACTTTTGGAAGGAAGCAAGTGAATTGTCGAGTACTATATTCATATGTTATTCAAATTGAGAACTATTTAAATTCATCAATAACTTTTCTGTTGAGAACTCTTGGCAAACTATTTTTCAAATTTAAACTATATCAAGTATTTTGTTTGAGAAGTAATGAAAAAATTAAAAATTATTATTAACGACATAAGTCGTTGATAATAATTTTTAATTTTTTCATTACTTCTCAAACAAAATACTTGATATAGTTTAAATTTGAAAAATAGTTTGCCAAGAGTTCTCAACAGAAAAGTTATTGATGAATTTAAATAGTTCTCAATTTGAATAACATATGAATATAGTACTCGACAATTCACTTGCTTCCTTCCAAAAGTTCACGTTCACGGTAAATGCTAATGATCACAGTTTACAATTATTAACTAACACACCACTATTTTTCGTTTCTTTATAAACACAATTATTGCACAATGCACACCACAACGCTTCAACTCAGTTCAACATAATTTTTTCAAACCGACCCAACACTCAACGACTCTCAAAATTACGACATTTGACAGACGCCATAGACGGTTGCACGTCAGGAAACCGAGTCAAGATGAGTTCACAATGCAGCGCTTTTGCATTTCGCGTCGCGCGTCACGTCTTCTGAGGTGACGCTATATTCAAATATTATTTAAAAGGATAAAAAGTTAAATATATCAACTTTTTTGCTGGAATGTCCATGTAAAAGGCCCAATCACGTTGCCAATTCGTAGGGTGCCACGGCGGAAGAAACATTAATTATTTGTACAATAAATGTACGAAATGGATGTCCATAAGATATCCTTCATGGATATCCATCGTGGATATCCATCGTGGATATCCGAAAGGATATCCATTTTGTACATCGTATGGATATTTTTTACTGGGAATACTTTGGAATCCAAAATTTGGATATCCTATGGATATCCAAAATTGGTCCAAGGCTATTCCGACATGAATTGGACGTCCATAGGATATCGGGTGCTGTATGGGAAAACATCGAATAATTCATGGATTAAAATCAGAAATAATAAACATTAAATTTGGATTTGATATATGTGGTTGTATTGAGTTGATATATAGCAAAAATATATAGAAAAATGGATTTGAGAGTAAGGGCAATTGTAGTACATTGGCAAATGATGAATTGTGAAAGAAAGGCGAGATTATCAAAAATTATAAGGCTTCATAGAAGGAATATGAGAATAAAACAGGTAAGGAAAATGATAATAAAATGATAAAACAACGAAATACACAGAGCTCGGACTTATGCTTAGCAAAGATTCAAACCAAATTTTGCAACTTGCGGATAGTCAAGGCCGTAGGCAAGATGTATATATTCCTGGTGCGATCTCCGATTCGATATTGTTTTGTCAAAAACTCTAGACACGATCAATCATATCGACGGAGTTTACTGCGATTTCCACTAGATGGTACAAGAATCGAATTCTGTCATCTTTTGACATTGTTTTGACATTAGCATTCGAATTGTACCCGGTTTTCCATAATTTCCCTCCACAGTTCTTTTCAATTTTTCAACCAGCTATTTGTTATTTGTCGTTTGCAGTTTAATTCTCTACCGTAGTTTTCTTAGTTATTTGTGGTTTATCTACCGTTGCTTTCAATTATTAGTCGCTTTCCGTTTGTTTACTAATTAATTTAAGTGTTGTTTTAAATTTAGTCGTTAATCGTTTTCCGTTTGTTTACCATTTAAATTAAGTGTTGTTTTGAAAAGTGTTTCATAATGGATATTAAACGCTTTTGTATTATTTGTGGACAAAATAATCAATCATCTATTCATTTATATAAAGTTCCGACGGTTAGTGCAAAACATTCAATACGTGTACAGCTCATCCAATTCATTTTGGCACAGAACTAATAACGTATATACCCAGCAATCTCTGTGAAGTATACTAAGATAATAAGACACTTATCACCTATTATATGTGTTCACTGTGTTGAAATTTATTCCTAGTAGGTGTTTTTTCTTTCTTCATGGTCTAGACTACCAGTGTACTACTGGAAAAGTATATGAGTTTGTGCCAAGATGGATTTGATAAGCTGTAATCAAGTCCAAGTGGTCAATAAAAAGCGAGATTATTCTGACGCTGATTAAAACAAAGTTCATCTTTCTCAGTGTTCACTTCGGAAGAAGTTATATTTGTGTTATTTGCTGATTGCTTGGCAGAATTTTCCAGTTTAACATATTCCAAATTCCAGCATTAGTGACAATGGTTATTACATGCCCAGTAAAAGTATGCAATAAAAAAAATTATAATCATGGAATGAAAGTTCTTTCGAGAGTGTTTTCAATGCAGTCTTTCAGGTAGGATTTTGAACTAGTGAATTCTGAAAAAAAATCATCAAATCACACATGTATAACTTCTACCCAAGTAATCATTGGGAAAGGCCAATGAAGGTGAAGTTGTTATTCATCAGCATCAGAATAATCTCGCATTCTATTCATTCATAATCATTGTGGTAAACTTTTCAGTCTTATTAAAAATAATTCACTACTGTGACACTACAATTTTTTTATATTTGGCATGTAAGTCCTGACTATTCCTTTATGCCTCGACAGTTTATATCTTTTAGCGAGTACATGCGGCTGCTCTGCTAGGTCTAGATGTTAATAACTTCTTTTGAAGAAGATGGTTGTCGGCTTTCCTCGAACCATACGAAAAGGCCTAGTCGTTCCCCATAATGCAAGAAATATTACATAAATAATATTCTTATCCCATTTGAAGAACAAATTCAGACCTATTGGTCACAAACACATCATTCAACCATTGCACACTTAAGCTTGTTATATCTCAGGAGTTTTTCAAATATATCTTTATATCTGAAGAATTTATCTTTCACATTCAAATGAACATATTTAATTGCCTCTCACAAAATATCAAATACATTCTTTAATGCTTTATTATATTTTGTACCAATGAAATATCTTACAAATTCACTTTTCTTTGTGCTCATATATTGTAGATACTAATTTGTGTTCAAACAACCTAACACTTCATCTGATATTCTAAAACAGTAAATTCACACTTATTAAAATTCAATCAGAGATTGAACAAAAGTCTATAAGTAATGGGCATTTTATTATGTTCTGAATGCATTGGCAAAAAATCAATTTATGTTGCTCAAATATTTGAATTTTGTAGGATGAGCAGCGAAGAGTCAGCTGGATGCAGTCATGTGGGAAAACATTGCAGATTGGAACATTTGTCTGTTCAAGTCATTTCTCTCCAGAATACATTGGCCGCAAAAAGCTGAAAAAGGGTGCACTGCCATTTCTTTGGTTTGTGAATATCTTGAGAAAAAAATTTATTTACCTTTTCCTGGACATTTTGTTTATTACATTAAGTTAAGTTCATTAAAATATATTTTAACTAAGAATCGTCACACCCATGTCTTAGT
The DNA here is from genome assembly GCA_032362365.1 of Zygogramma bicolorata. NCBI lineage: Eukaryota > Metazoa > Arthropoda > Insecta > Coleoptera > Chrysomelidae > Zygogramma > Zygogramma bicolorata. The sequence goes on from JAVJAQ010000137.1 coordinate 15,979, forward strand.
TAGCTTTTTTATATTGTTTGCCGTTCTGAGTCAAGAAAACGTTTTTTTCAAAAAAAATATCTTGGTAGAAATCATAACATTGAACAGGCGTCAGTGATAGCACTGATGGAATTTACTGTTGAATTTCAGAACTCGCCTAAGCATGTAGATAAAATTCAATTGTATTTTTAGATTTTTTTGTTTTTACTCCATTTAACTATATTTCTGCAAAAATACATTTTCATAAATTAATTCCTCTTAGTGAATAAATCCTGTAGGTAGTGTAGGTAATAGCAATTTTACAAAAATAATTAATTATCAACCCTAGCAGGCTCAGTGAAAAAATTGACATGTTAATTAAAATATGATGAAAAAGTAGCATTGGTTTGAAAAACTTGCCCTAATATTGTCACTGTATATGACGATTGTTTTTATAATTTTGTGTCTTGCAACTTTATATATATATATATACATATTTTAATGATTTTACTTTCATAATGTAGAATGCTAGGTGGTTCATCAATCTATAATTACAATAATAAGAATATTCCAAGGTTTCATTTCTTCTGTCTCTTTTTCACTTACATTATTTCTTTATTTCCAGTACCTCCCAAGCCATTACCTCTCCTGTTCCCGATTTGGCCCTCAATGACTCCATTAGTTTGAATAGCCAATGTAATGAAGAACAATCCATTTCATTATTCAACCAGATTATGTCTGAACAAGTTGTGATAAGTCTTCCCTCTGGTTGGGGTTTACATAAATTAACAGATAAAATTTTATTTTCCAAAGTTATTGAAGATAGTGGAGGTTTCTCAATTGATCGGTTTGTGGTTATCACAATACACAACACTAAGGCGAATGTTCAAAGTAAATCAATTAAAACAGACGACCCAATCAGCACAGTGGCAGATTTGCAGGAATTCATAAATAAGATAGATGCATCTAATGTCTGTAGTGGAAACAGTAATTCTTGTAGAGTACTACTTCCCGAGAAACACAGTTCATGTCGATCATGTTCAAAATACAAACATTATTCGAAAAAAAGAGATCAACATAAGCAGAAAAATGTTGTTTTGAAAAGAAATATAAAACGAAAGCTTTTTTATAGTCAGCAGAGGAATAAACATCTAACAAATGTATTGTTAAATGTGAAAACATCCAAAATAGATGCTCTAAAAATTGATAATTTCATTAAAGATCTGCCCAAGTCCCAGCAGGAAATGATAAAAGCTTGTTGTAGAGCAAGCAAATGTGAAAAGAAAGGCAATAGGTATACACTGGATTGGGTGTATTCTTGCATTTTGATGAAAATAAAAAGTTCAAAATTGTATAATCACATGAGAGAGAACAATATTCTTCCTCTGCCCTCTCCGTGTACTTTGTCCAGGTAAGTTGTTCATGACAATTGATAAAATAGTAGTATTCATTTACAAGTCAATGCTAATAATATATATATATATATATATATATATATATATATATATATATATATATATATATATATATATATATATATATATAAATATATATATAAATCAGTGGATAGTGGAGTGTTTCAGCAAGTAAAGGAGTACTCTTTCAAGTTAGGACTAACTTAAAAGAGTACTCCTTTACTTGCTGAAACACCCCACTATCCACTGGTTTTATTCTTAACTAGTCAGCAACGACTACCCTTCCTCTCTCTCTCTCTATATATATATGTATATATATATATATATATATATATATATATATATATATATATATATATATGAGTACGCCCTGAGAAAGTGTGTGTAACATTAGCTTTGTTATTTGTCTTCCTCAGTTTTATTGTTACTCTAATAATAACGATGCCTCTTAAGCATCAGATATTTTATATATTTAAATGTCACTCATAAGTATTTTATTTGTATTTTTGAGTAATGCGACGTCAACCTTATAAATTTTGTAGTAATGAGCAATGCTCGTAAATATATATATATATATATATAGCACTGAATATAAATTCAGAGTTTATTTATTTTTGTGGAAAGAATTTCTTGAGAACTTCCAGAGAGAAGTAATAGATGAAAAAAGTTCTCAAACTCTAAATATAGCTTGAAAAGAAAGACAAACTTCAACAATTCATAGGCAACAGAACTATAGACATACTAACAATAAGGTTTTGATACCATAAAATTTGAGAATTGTCTTGTGTATTAGTTTTGACATTATAATTCATGATTTTCTTCAAAACTATAATATTTGATGTGTTTTGCTTCCAGTGATATTGAAAATATTTTTATAAATTCAAACATGACTGAAAAATCCAACAAGTTTAAGAATTGTCAAAAGTTCCTCAGCTTTTTCACAACTTGATTTAACTTAGACTTGTTTTAAATTAATTTCATATCCTAGGTATATACGGAATATCGATGGAGGCTTTGGTTTCAAATCCGAAGTTTTTTCATTACTTCAAGAAAAGTGCAAACATCTGAAAGAGTGGCAAAAGCATGGATGCATACTAATAGATGAATGCAAGATAACAGCCACAAAAAAATTTGACAAAAATACTCTGAAAATGGTTGGATTCGTTGATCTCGGAGATCACACACCAAAAGAGATGCAGGATCAACTCGGAAACCATGCTCTTGTTTTCATGTTCCAACCGTTCGCAGGACACGGTATACAAGCCCTGGCATGTTTTCTGACTGGTGGCAACATCAGTGGGGAGCTCCAAACAAAACTTTTGCTAGAATGTGTTATCCTCTGTGAGAATGCGGGGCTCTACATTGATGTTGTTACCAGTGATGGAGCAACATGGAACAGGAAAATGTGGACCCATCTTGGCATTGACGATCCTTTAAAACCTTGGTGTCAGCACCCTGTCGATCCCACAAGAAATTTGAGAATGTGCTCCGACTTCCCACATTTAATAAAATGTTTGAGAAATAATTTGATCAAGAAAAGAACATTTCAAGTATAAAATTGAAAATAGTAAATTTCAAAGTATTAGGATTAACTTCATTTCAGATTCCTGAAGGAGTAGTGAGTTATTCACATTTTGAACAACTTTTTGTCCATGAATCGACACAGGAGTTTAAACTTTGTTTCAAGTGGACACGAAGTCACTTGCATCCCAACAATGGGGAAAAAATGTGCACCAGATTAGCATTCCAGGTGAACCACAAATTCATATAGTTATTATAGTTAATTTATGGAGGAGGGAAGGGTTTTTCCGATCGCAGCGATAATAAGAGAGGCTCTGAGCCAAAATACTGTTGAGTGTTTACATTTTCTCAACCCCCCCAGCCCTCTGGGAACCGTATTATTTTTCAATAATTCTATTAGTATATAAACAAATGATCTTCCATTTTCAGCTCTTCAGCAAGACTGCTGCATTAGCATTGGAAACCTATAAAAAAAAAATTGATTTTACTGGTAGTGTGGATCCAACAATAATTTTTTGTGAGAAAATCAATCAACTTACAGATATAATGAACTCACGTTCAGCGGATACTGGACTGAGATATAATTCAGATGAGTATAAGGTACAGCCTTCAGCAGGGTATATAATGAATTGATAGCAGTTTCATATATCATTTCGGTTGTCAATTATAATAGTAATTAATGTACTAATATTAATGTACATTAGTCAAGGGGATATAGCCTAAGAGAGGGTAAGTTGCCCCAGGACATAATTGATAGCTTTGGTGAATACAAACTTTCATGTTATTCCAGTGTGTTTTCGCATCTACTTTAAGAATATTTGAAATTACCTGAAAAGAGAATTCGATTTTGACTTACTCATTTTATTTTAGAAGGTGAAATTCAAACAAATGTGCTGTACATAGATTTTACTTCAATTTCAGGAATTAGAGAACTTCCTAATGTACATGGATTTGTGGAAACAATGTTCTGAAACAAAAACATTTCCATCAGAATCGACAGCAGAAGGATTAAAAGCTACAGTGTCTTGTACACTTAATTTATCAAAATATTTGGATAGCATTGGTTTCAAATATTTGATGACTACCAGATTAAACCAAGATCATCTGGAGGTAATGACTTTCTCATATGCTTATTTTTATAACAAAGTATTACCAAGTGAATGACATAAATTATCTGAACACTTCCATACTCATTATGTGTAAATTTATTGTTTGAATATTTCAGCACTTCTTTGGAATGATGAGAGCAGCTGGGGGTTGTAACTCTCATCCTGAGTCGCTGCAAGTGGGTCAAATATTTCGCCTAATGTCATTGTTTTCCTTGATAAAACCACCTCGGGGAAGCAATGTAACAGGTGGTGAAATGATGAAATCCCTCATCGATATTGGCGACCTGAAAGAGAAAAACAAGAAATTTGTATTTGATATTGTGATATCAGATAACATTGAGGAAGTATCTGAAGTATTCACAGATGTAGAAGAAGCATTTGCCTACTTCTGTGGATATGTTGCGAAAAAAATAAAGACCAAGTCAACGTGCCAAAATTGCATTCAATCTATTGTTGGTGAGGGAAATGAAAACTATAACGCCTACATAAAAAGTAAAAGTAGAGGATATCTGACTTATCCCTCAAAAAAAATCATTTCCTTTCTTCATGAAGCAGAAAGTACCATTTCTGAAATTTTCAACAGAGAGCTAACAAGAAACTGTTTATCTCTGATTTTGGAGAGATTATCTAACTTTATGCCAAAAGTTTTACTCGGTTGCGAAAAACACAACATAGAAGTATCTAAATATACTTTGGAAACATACATAGTTTCTAGACTGAGTATATGCTGCAGTAAAGAAAATAAAAAAAGAATTGCAGAAAGTAAAACAAAGCATTTTTCAAAACTGGCAAGACTTCAGTGAATATCATATTACTGATATATGGTGAGTTAATTTTTTATATCAACCTTTCTCACCATTCAATACAAAACAGAACCTCCTTCGAAAACATCACTGATTTCCCATTTTCAGAAATTGTCAGTCCTCTGAGCTTTTTTACATAGATCAGAATATCTCATGGAAACTTCATATCAAATTATTGCCAGAATATCATTCAGAATAAGAAATATTAAAAAATATTATTATTATTATTCATTTTTGTTGAACTTAGCGGTTATTGACTAAGGGTCCTGTTTCAAACTATTTTAATATATATACATATATATATATATATATATATATATATATATATATATATATATATATATATATATATATATATATATATATATATATATATATATCCTCCTTCATAAGCCCAATTATTCTGTTGAAAAAAGATAGGTACAGCTCATTCATTTCATCTTGGCAAAGAAATGATGACATATTGCACAGTGCAGGACAAGCAGCCATTTGAAACCTACACAAAGTTCAATGCGCAACCAGGTGTGGGACAAATTTCCGTGTCAAGTTGGATTGGATGAGCTGTACTTTCATAAATTTTCCAAACATAATGTGAGACACTCTTCACACATACTTCGACTTTGGAGAAATCAATATTTTTATGAAGGCACATCCTGTCATCCCAAATTCGATAAAAAATGTATTTTATCAATAAATATGTGTACTTTTATATTATGTTAAAACATTTCATTATTTTATTTTTACATATATTGATAAATACTGTTTAAATTCACATGTTGCATGAATTAAATGTCCATTTATGAACTGAACGTTTCCTGGGGTTAATAAATATGGTGTTATTAACTATAGGAATATTTCAGTTTTTCCTTCCATTATTTTAGATAGTTTTTTTTTTCATAGATACAAGTAGACCAACTGTTGGAAGTTACTATGTATCCCCTATTACTCTTTGTAACAGAAGATAGCAACTAAAGAAATAAACTGTTGCTCAAACATTAGCAGTTATTTGAGGATCTAATACCAAAGGAAAAAAGAAGAGGACCATCAAATTATTCAGGATTGAAGCAGTTCAAGTACTAATGGCTTTGACAATAAGCCAGAAAATCATTTTCAACATGCACGTGTGAGCAGAGGAAACGCTCAGCTTCACTGCAAATCCCCAAATTCGGAAAAGCCTCATCGTAAATGAGAGACTGTTGCTGAAAGTGTAACAACAAAGCGAATATTTTCAATATCACCAAGTAATTCACTTATTCCATATTACCTACATATGCACTTGATCATGCAAAATATAATTTCATTTCCCAGTGATATCCGTAAAAACAGAAGATTCGATTTCAAAAAGTAATCTTGGTGAAAAAAAAACACTTATTTAGATGAGTTGAAAAAATTTGAATCCCTCAAAAAAATTCTGAGTATGTACGTTTTAGTAACAGGGATTTTATGATCACTGTCAAAAAAAATTCAGAAGGCATTTCACACAGTACTTGATTGAATTATTTTGTTTTTTGATACTGTCTCATTTTGGGGCATTTTAAATTCACATTAATTGTTTCCATACCTCTAGAGAAGGGAAAATGGGAATGAGTCAATTTTTCATTTAATCGATTACAGGCGAATATTTTTTTATTACTATATAAAGTATGGAACCATCTATTAAATAACGAAATAATTTAATATTCGTTATCTTATAAGATTCATGTTAACCATCTCTGTAAGAAACCAAGTTAAATATCACTATGCATTGATGCTTGAGAATAAGAATATAAGAGCATCTCCAATTAGAAATTACACAGAAATTCCAAGACATGGAATTTGTCAACAAATGAACAACATAATGACTTGGAGTGTTGGTTTGTACCAATTTCTCATTTTCATACAAGTAAAAAAGAAATGTGCTACATCATTTACAATAAGAAAATAATTCCAATTCTGTACACCACAGTAACAATAAATATCAGGACAGGAGATATTTTTTAGGACAACATAAATGCAATATAACTCACTCCAACACAGAGATATAAAAATGTATTGTTATACCTTCAATTAATTCAATAATGAAGTGACTTGGCATCATCGCTTCTACCAATCACAAAATGAAAGCAAAAAATGATCTCCCTTTTTTAAAAAACTTTCAACTTTGAAACCCGAACATGAGATGATTTTGCTGAAAACCAGAAACAAGAGAGGTATTTCAAAAATCGACATTCAATAACAAACCAAAAGAAAAAACTCTTGCTGGGTGACTAAATTCCCTCAAAACAGTCCTAATATGGTGCCTATTTTTTTTTTTGATCTTTGATAATTATAATATGTGTGTGTGTGTGTGTGTGTGTGTGGTTTTGATTTCTTTCACTCATGTGAATTCTCTATTTGTATTTTTGTGTAAAAATGTATAATTAGTATTAAGGCTGATTCAAGCAAGCCAACTCAACTGATGAATAACTTATCAAATTGGAAAAATAACTCACCAGGATTCAATAAGGGCATTCAGACAAGTTTATAACTTAACTTGGAAAGTTTCCATCTTTCATCATTCACTTAAGAAGAGTTGAGTTATTTATGAGTTATATGTTGGCTTGCTTGAATCCGCCTTTAGACAGCATAAGACTGCAGGTGTTGAAAAGTTATTTTTATAGAAAAAATTAAGTAGGCAGTCATAAAAATTTCATAATTACTTATACTTCATGGAAATTTGTATTTAGAATCAATAACAAATGTGAAGATTCAAAAAGAATAAAGTTTGAAACAAATGAACGTTGTTATTTTTATGTGTATAATGTTCAACATCAATTTGTACCTTATATATTATCAGAAGCTGGAAAGATGTAACATATTTCTTCATATGAAAAACAGAAAGTGGTGTTTTCGAGAAGCATTTTCAGCAATATACTTGATTTCCATGAAAGGGGATATTTGAGCAAGAACAGTTACTCTTAACATAACAATACTAGGTAATTTGTGACTCCAAACAGTTTAATTTCAATTTGAAATACATACTCAAATATGATTGCATTTCAATCTATTCGAATAGTAAAGAATGCTATCATAGCTTAATAATATTACCTTGAATGGAAATCATCAGCAATTCAGGTTCAAGTCTTGCATACCAGGCAAAATGTCACTTCAGTATTACTGAAAAAACCAACTGTTACTAAAATGTGAATCCACTGACTTTCCATAAATCATCTTCTATGACACATTAGACTACTTCATGGTGTAGGTTTTTCTCAAGATTTCCTGAATTCGAAGAGTAACTTGCCAGAAGAAGTATGGTATGGATTGTTCACATCAAGATGCATCTGGGTTCCCATTGCACATAATCAACCATCTCCCATGATGTTTGGGCATTTTTCACTTGGAATATTTTGCCATATGATTTTGCTTAAACTGAAAGCATTAGACATGCATTTAATTCTAACAATTATTTTATGGAATAACAAATTCTTTAGCAAATGATGAAAACTTGCCTGTTTGTTCGATTGATGTCTGGTTTCTTGTATAGCACTATTATAGCCTGCACTACAGCACTCTTCCTATTGAATTGAAATTTCTCAGGTTCATCTGGACTATGGAGGGTCCAATTCATTTCGAATTGAACACTATAATTCTCAATAATCTGTATATTGACGTATTATTTTTTCCATGTAAGTAGTCCAACTCCACTACCTCTCACGTCGATACCGGTATTTCGAAGACTCTCATCAAATCTAAAAACTTTCAGTATCGGATAGGAAGAATTTTTATGAATTTTGGTATTAATTTCTCATAACTATAACATATATATATCAAAAATATGAAGCAAATGCAACTACCTGCATTTACTTCTAAACGGCAACAATTGAAGAAATAAGGGAAAAGTTTCAGAATCCTGGATTGCGTCCAATTCAATCGAAGCCGAAATTAATACAGCTAGTTGTCATTTCTAAAGAAATTTTAATTGGATATCTGCAAAGAATGAACGTTATAAATGAACATTCGGGTGATATTCCTTGCAGAAAAATATAGTTAGATATGTTTTCTTACAGAAAATGGTAAGGAAAGTGACAAATCAAAAGTGATTTTTTCGTTACATAACCTAAAATTTCACCCTTTTTTCCTTTTGAAAAGGAACTTGCTGTGGTTTCCGCGCCGAATTTTTGTACTTTTCATTAATTTTTAGATATTCCGAAGCTCCCTTAACAATTTTATCGAAATCCGAGGCAATCCAGCATTCTGAAACTTTACCGAAATAAGAAATAGGCAAATTAAACATCGAAGATATAGCGAATTCTTATGTAGCAACTCTCAAAAAACTCGTGTATCTTCATCCTTCATTTTGTAAAGTGTTGAAAAAAGAAAGTAATAAACTGATTCTGCACGGGTTCCTCCAAAATGAATCGCCAATAGAAAATTCGTCAGAATCAATAATGTCATGTGTCTAGAGTTGCTGCTTGGCGCCATCTGTAAACAAATTTCAGGAATATGAACTTCTCCCGATATCATTATCAAGTGAGCCGTAGGTCTAGCGTTTTTGACGAAAACATCAACATTGTACTGGTATAGAACTCATTTCACCATTTATATATACATCTTGGCCGTAGGTGTTTACACCATCTTGGTCACTTAACTATTTTGGTCTGGTACGCAACAATTTTGGGTGCCAAACCAAGCTGGTTACCTGACTAAGTGTACTGTTTACACCAAGATGACCAAGACGATTTGGTTAAAATAAAGTCATCAGTCAGCTTACAAAGCGACGCCGACGGTGTAAACGTGGCCAGGGCCGGGATTATGAAAATCCGATTCGTATCGAGTATACGATACGAACCGAAATACGGTTCGTAAGGTCGTAACCATTATAAACCAAGCGGCGAGATTACGAATCGAAACGAAACAGCCATGTTTTTCAAGTTAATTCATCCGATACGTCTTGAAAAAGTGGGAAAACTTCCGAGACCTAGGGAGGTATCGAATGTGTTCCGGATGAATTTTGAGGTTAGGTTTGCACTGTGAAATTTCTTTCAGAAACGATTGTTTACAGTTTGCCAACACCGACAGTGATTGCTCGTATCATGGGACGTCGTATCCAGTATGGATATAAATAAGATATCTTACCATGGGAGATATTTATACCTACTTGAGGAAACTACAGAACCATAGTCTTTTGTCTGTGATTAAGTATCTTAGTATTTTCGTAATAGCCCGCAACGTTATTGTCAATCACAGAATTTGGAAAAGTGTAAGTCGTAACAGGGTTATGGAAAGTGTGTTAAAAAATAATTTGTACTTTTCATTTCAGAGAAAAGAAGGTTATCCAGGTTAAGCAACTAAAACGCTTCCCATTGTAAGAGATGTTCGTCGAAATAATGAAAGACGTCGCCAGAACCGAGATTTGATTGATATGAGGAGAGTTTTGAGAGACTCTCACAACCCTTTTTTACTTGCTGATTCAAGATTTCTTGAATTATTTCGATTGAATAAAGATTCAGTGCAAGAACTCGTACAATCAATACAGCCTCATTTGACAGAGCACCGTAATGTAAGAGGAATCACAATAATGCAAAAGTTACTTGTTGCTTTGCTTTTTTATGCTACTGGGGCATATCAGCGAGGACTTGGAGAAGAATATAATTTTGGCATGAGTCAAGCATCAGTACATTTTTGTATTCATGAAATTACCGATGTTATACCTGAACAGTTGGTTGGGAGATTTATTAAATTTCCAACGGATAGACAGACAAGGAATACTTATAAAGTTCAATTTTTTGAAAAGTTTGAATTTCCAGGAACAATAGGGGCTATTGATGGGACACATAGCAATTTTGAAACATTCTGTAGAGGATGAACATAATTTTTTCAACAGAAAGGGTAATTATCAGGGTTTTTGCATATTTACTTTCTATGTGATATATTTTGGGATGAAAATAGAAGTAATTATTTGAAAACTTTACTCATTTTGTTTGATGTTCAGAATTTATTTCTTCAAATCAAATTTTTGAAGGAAAAGTCTGTTGTGTGCAAAAGCATACTATATGCCCAAAAATCTATTCTATAACTCACTATGCCTACAAAGAATATATTAATAAGCAATAAGTTTACCCACTAGCTAACAATATGTTTTGTTTTTCCAGGTTTTCATTCAGTCAACTGTCAAATTATTGTCAATGCTGACATGAAGATAATAAATTTATTTGCAAACTATGGCGGAGCCACCTATGACTCTTTTATATGGAGTAATTCCCAAATAAACATTTATGGAAAACAATTTGGAGAATGGGCTTGGCTCATAGGTGACTCAGGATATCCTCAGAGCAGAATCTTGATGACACCGTTTCGAAACCCTCCCAACGGAAGTCCTGAATCCAGATACAATAATGCTCACATAAGGGCGAGAAATATTGTTGAAAGATCAATAGGAGTCCTGAAGATGCGTTTCAGAAGTATCTTGAAAGAAAGGACAGCAAGATACGATCCACATTTTGTCACAAAAATCATTAAAGCATGTTCTATATTACATAATATATGTATAGAAAATAATATTCCTGTACCAGCTGAATTGCACCAATGGATGATCAGCCATCTGCTAACATGATACAAACAATATGGTGCTTGAAGGCATGTTAGCAAGACAAAGTGTTGACAGATATTTCAGAATTTAATTATTTTGTCATTTCAAATATTGATATTTAGTTTTAGTTAGTTTGCGATACTTATCGAGAAATAAAATACTTTAATTTTGTTATTGGTCTTTATTTTAATTTTTCCAACTCATTTGAAGATCCTTACGAAAAAAAAACATAAATAGTAAACAACGATAAATAGTGGTTGTATTCGGGTTCACAACAAAAACAGTTCAGGAACGGTTCGAAATAGTTGGACTGTTGAGGCGTGAAGGGTTTGTCGCGAATATATCTACATTAATTATTGGGTGGGTGACTATTTTTGACTGTCCTAGAACAGTATTTATTGCGAACCCGAATACGGCTAGTATATCCCTATTATACTTCAACTAATAAGCACTACTTTGACAACTATTGCTTTTTAATGTTAGGACTTTGGCATTGTTTAAAAATGATAAACCGTACAATTTTGTGAGCGACTACTACAGTTTTTAGAGTTTTTTTACTTTTTATGTGAACGTTAACTGAATTATAAACATTAGTAATAATTTTAATCACATTTCAAAATAGTATCGCGGCGCAATTTTAACCAATTCTTCAACTAATAACTTTTCACCAGCACCAGAGGGCGAATCGCTTATCTTGAAATCCCAATTTCCAATGTAATTCCATTCCTCTTCCAAAAGCAAAGTACAGTGTTGCTGTGTCCTTATAACCTTTCATGAAAACGTTTTTTTACATTTTGTCGAGATCTTGAAATTGCCCTCATTTCACCCGCAAAATCCAAATACCAGCAAAAATACCAACACAACTCCAAAATACCCTTAATTTGGGCAATTACCACCAATCGACGGACATATAATGGCACATCCGAACTTCGTATCGGATTTTCATAATCCCGGCCCAGGTATCGGTTACTTTCGGACTCTACCACAGAACACCCTATGGTGTTCTGTGACTCTACCCTAAATTCCGTCAGTCATATGTCATCAATATCATGATGTCTATGCCCTATGCAGACTGTCAGAAACATAGACATCATAAGACATATGACATATTACTATTACACATTACACACACATATATGCCAGAAGTGCCAAATTGCCAAACCAAAGCAGAGATTGGAATTTGGTGACTTCTTTGCATGTGCATTCTTCTAGCAGATTGTTGAATATTTCAAGAAATTATTTACCTATGAAAATACGTATAGATATTTTATATTATCGTAACGACCTGAAAAATTATAAAAAATGGGAAAATCCAAGAAAATACCGAAAGGGAAAAATAACGAGAGGTAATATTTTTTTCAAACTCACCGGAAATACATTATATCTGTTTTAGCGAATCTGATAACGAAATTGATACACAGGATCTAATTGATAAAACTATTAAAAAGAAGTCCAAACCTATCAAGTGAGTACCGTCATAGTTATAAAAGTGGGGTTATGTATTTTGCCCCTGAAGACTGAAGTAGTACTTACCTAGGTACATATGATCGGCATATCCATATGTTTGAACGTTTGAAGAGACTCCTCAGAGTATTACATCTTGAGAAACTTCATCAAACATCATATAACATTTCTCATTGAGATTCGATTGATTTCCAATTGTTCACTATAAATTCATTCTAACACTTCTTTATTCACATTTTTTCCATAGATCTGCTGGATCAAATGATGTTAAAACTGATGAACCCATCAAACCCAATACTAAGAAGCAGAGAGGAAAAAAGGACCCAGAGCTGGACTCTGAGGAATCGGATAGCGAAGTACCTATAACAAAAGTGAAAAAGTCATTTGCCATTCTACAAATAGATGATGAAGATTCCAATGATGAACAACTAGCAGATGAAGGTAGTGATAGTGATTCAAAACCAGTTAAAAGAGACAACAAAAAATCTAGTGATGAAAATCGGACTACAAAAGAACAGGGGGGTAAAAAGGGGAAGAAAAATAGAAAAAAACGTGATGACAGTGATGAAGATATTGAAAAAGTGTTGGCTGAACTGGAAATGGAATACTCTGGAAAGAAGAAAGAGGAAGAGCCTCCGTCCACTAAAGATGTACCGGAATCTGAGGAAAAAGAAAAAAAGTTGAAAAAGAAAAAAGAGGTAAAACCTCTAGTGGAACAAGCTGCTGAAGAAATTCAACCAGGAGAGGGTGGAACTGTAAAAACTGCTGCACAGAAAAAAAAAGAGAAAAAGGAAAGGGAGAAACAAAAAAAACTTGCTGCAAAGAAACAAGATTTGCCTGAACAGGAAAGTGTAGAGGAAATACCGGGTGAAGAACAGGCTGAAGAAACCAAAGAGGAGAAGCAGAAAGTAGAAAAAGCTAAAGATAACAAGAATGAAGAAGGTGAAGATCAGGAAGGGGATAAAAAGAGCAAAAAAAAGAAAAAGAAAGGAGCAAAAGATGATGAAGATAAGGATGCTAAGGATCCCAAAAAAGGTAGACATGAAAATGATCAGTTCTGTTTTTACTATATGCATTATAATTATATAATTCATTTTGATTCTAATCCGCAACATCAACATTACTATTGTTTCTCGAGATGAATAATGGAATACATATTCCCTCACTCAATAACCTGAAGATTTTCAATTGATTTCCAAGTGAAAATTAGTTTTTAACAGTCACATTCTATTTTCAAACCTTTTTTTTTGTTATGAAAATTAAAAAAGGTTCCAGTCTGAATTTATTTTCAAGTAATGAGATATAACAAATTACCAGAAGTAAAATTCAAAAATAGTTTGAAATGTGAGTTATACATTAAATTTTGTTTGTGAATGTGCTCATTTTTTTTTATATCTCTCTCAGGGCCTGGCAAGAAAACAATAGCTGCTATGCAAGAAGCACTCAAAAAGCTCAAAGAAGATGAAGAACGCCTGAAGAGGGAAGAGGAGGAACGCATTCGCAAAGAGGAAGAAGCTGAGAGAGCTAGGGAGGAAGCCCTGAGGCTAGAACAAGAGCGCAAAGAGAGAAAAAAGCAGAAGGAGAAAGAGAGGAAAGAAAGACTGAAAGCCGAAGGAAAGTTGTTGACACCTAAGCAGAAGGCAGACAGAGCTCGTGCCCAAGCTATGATAGATAACCTCAAAGCGCAGGGAATGGAGCTGCCTGATGTCGGTGAGAGAAAGCCTCGTCTTGGTACAAGAGTGAGACCCAACAAAGCAAAGAAGGATCAGCCTGCTGGTGAGTAAAAGAATTTGAGCAGATGTTGAAACAAATTGAAATAATCTAATTTTTCAATTACAATTTTTGTAATTCAGATGATCTATCAAAATCACCAAAGGCAGCTATATACTCTTCTCAATAGTAATGATTTCATCTTGTAATTCCCAGTTATATGAATAGTTAATAATAATAATAATAATAAATGTCTTCATTCATCACAATCAACCAAGTATACATTCGATATATAAAATAAGAAAAAAGATTTATGATGAAATGGTGAAGTGTCAGCTTGAGCTGTTTTTAAACTTTACCAAAAGTTCATATATCAAAATATAAATCAGTGAATCTCTTCCTTGGAGGTAATCAACCCACCAGAAATATTTTATTGGCTATGCATTGAGAACTGATCTGAAGGAATGAAAAAGTTATAAAATCACATGGGTTCTGTTTTTGATGCCAGAAGTATTTGGATCTTGATCCATATCGTTACCCTGCTGTTAAAGTGCAATGTGAACAAAACTCTTAGTAAGTCTCCCTAAAGCTCTATGGCAATGGACAACTTCAGCCTTACTAGCACAGGTTTTGCCTCCTGGGTGTCCCCGCAAGAGTGTTAAATAAGAGGAAAACAAATAAAAAGAAATCAATTTCCATTAAAAAAAATTTAATTGTGTATTTTCAGACCTTGCAAAAAGAAGTATTTCTTCCATGATTGATTAAGTTCCATAAACCAATTCATTTTCAATTCAAACATTTCAGAAAGCCTATACAGTATTCAATAATTATAACTTAGAACTTCATTAATAATAAATATGCTAAATTACAAGCATATACTTGAATAATTTCAAATACAAATATGTTTGTTAATACATGAGTATTTTTTTGGGAGTATGAAGTTTAGGAATTATTTTTTGTCTTTTCTCCAAAAAAAAGAAAAATAAATATAAATAAAAGCAAATGCATAATTCTCTTCTGTGGAGAAACCTGCACTGGCACCGGTCGGATATAATTCAATGCCCTTCGTGGTATTAGCTAGGGAAGTAGTTGTATTCTGACAGGTGCCAGCCAAAACCTACTGTGTAGGTAGATTTTAGACTGGCCTGAACGAATTGTTTGAAAATTGTCCGTTTTCGTTAACCAGCAGACGAACGTCAACCCTCAGAAGTTGAAACTTGTGCGAGCAATTGATCAACGAGGCCTTACCTTTTAACGTGCGATTACCCAGCCCGGTGTCCCGGCGGAGAATCGAACCGCGGTCTTCCTCTTGAAAGGCGAATGTAAATGAAGTGATTTTTATCTTTTCTCAAATACAATAATATACAAGAAAAAATATGGAGATGAAAAAGTTGTAGTTTCACTCTCTCAATTCAAGAAAAATACAAAAATTGCAAAAAATCAGTGGCGTATATTTTTTTGGTCAAAAATATTGGTTGAGGTGCCTTCCGGGACGCCACTGTAGATATTGACTTCAATTTAGTTGTGGCCAAATCAGCCTCTTGATCCCCTCAATACCACCTTCAAATATAATAATAATAATAATAACATTTATTCATCCCAAGAAACATTTACAGTTCATAAATAGGGATATTGAACATATAAAAAGTGAAAAAGAACAAAATATGATTATGTAGCAGAAATATATGGAAAAAAGACTGTTGAATTGATCAATGATCAATATAATTGAATTCTAAAATATATCATTTTGATGATAAAATATATTTTTTGAGGTTGTGTTTGAACTTTTTGATATTTTTAATAGTTTTAATTGAATTTGGTATTTTGTTGTAGAGGTTTGTTCCCTCATGAAAAATTGATTTTTCTCCGAATCTGGCATGTATTGAATGTACTACAAGTTGGTGAGCCTGTCTAGTGCCGTGAGAATGTGTAGTATTGATTTCATTGAAAAGTATGGCAGAGTGTTTCATCTTATGTTTCACACAGTGAATAAAAGTACATGTTTTCAAGAGGTACATAGAATTAATGTCAAGAAGATTATGTGGTTTATAAAGATTTACAGTAGGTTCTCTGTAAGGCAATTTATAAATACATTTAATGATTTTATTTTGTAAATATTTCAGCGGATTCAATATTGAAGCGGTTGCCGTTGCCCATATAGATGTGAGATATTGTAGATTAGAATATACTTACCAAACAGAAATATATTAATCTCAAATATTTGAATGAAATTTCGTTTCTTATTCTGAATAGGACTCCAAGTAAAGGTGAAATTTTCTTGCGTAATTTTTCAATGTGAGTTGCCCATGAAAGATTCTGATCTATGTGAAGTCCCAGAAGTTTAGTAGTTTTAGAAAATGTTATAGAATTATTTTTAAATTTAAGTGGGTCACAGTGGTCAATTTTAAAATATTTACTTGTTAAAAACATATAAGTCGATTTTTCATAATTAAGACTCAATTTGTGATACTGTAACCAGGATGATATTTGTTCCAAGTCATGTGTCATAGATAATTGTATTGATTTTGTATTTTTTGATTCGTAAATTAAAGTTGTATCATCAGCAAAGAGTTAGATGGATCCTAAAAGATTCAGTTTTGAAATTGAATTGATATAGATTAGAAATAAAATTGGTCCTAACACAGAGCCCTGTGGAACTCCACAATTAATGTTTTTCAAAGAACTCTTTTTATTTCCTAGACAAACATACTGCTGTCTGTTAGTGAGATAGGATTCGAACCACAAGAAGACATTACCTCTGATACCAATGTTTTCAAGTTTTTTCAAAAGAATTTCGTGATTGACTGTATCGAAAGCTTTACGTAAGTCAAGTGATAGCAGTCCACATATATTTTTTGTATCTAGTTGGAGCTGAATATGAGAAATTGTATCTAAAATTGCTGCCTCTGTATCACCAGATTTACGAAAACCATATTGTCCATCAAATAAATATTTGAAAGAATCTAAATATTTCATTAATCTAATATTCATTACTTTCTCAATTATCTTTGCAAGCACTGGCAAAACTGAAATTGGACGGTAATTACTCATTTCATCTCTCTTTCCATTTTTGAAAATCGGAGACACTTTGGCAATTTTGCACTCATTGGGAAATATACCAGATTCAAAGGATTTATCAATTATCATTTTCAAAATGGGAACTAATTCTGATTTCAGTGACTTTATGATTTTAACTGATATAGAGTCGTGACCAGGAGATTTTCTTGGATCTAATGATGATATGATTTCTTCGATTTCTTCTTCTGTTGAAGGTTCCAGGAACATGGATGCTAGTTTCCTATCTTCTGTTTATTCGATAGTGCCTGATTGAATATGTGCAGCCAATTCCTCTCCAATACTTGTGAAATATATGTTGAATGCCTCACATATTTCTTGTTCATTTTCAGTCGTTTGGTCATTAATTTTAATAGAGTTGATTGTCTGTTTATTTACTGTGACTTGATTATGCAAAATTCCATTCAAGATATTCCACATAGATTTCGGAGTAGCATTTTCAAATTGATTCTTGTAAAAGTCCTTCTTTGCATTCAAGACAGATTTCTTCACTTCTTTGTTGAAATAATCATATAACTTCGAAAATTTGTCACTATTTGGGTTTTGTTTCTTTTTGTAAAAATATTTATCTCTGGATTTGATCAAATTAGCGATATGATTAGTAAATCGGCAGAAAGATTGTTGAAATATTCAGGAACAAACTTTTTCTTTTACAAATGATGACAGCCTGTATCTTGAAACGAACCACTACCGGACCTATGTTTGTATGAACTTCTTGTCTTAGAATTACTCAAAGAATCACTCTTCTGAGTTTGGCCACGTTCTTGAATAATACCCCGTATATTATGGAGATGGATAATACATATGGCAATACTTTGAAATTGAGTCTGTCCATAACAGGAGAGAAACTATATATTATTGAAAATTAAATTTGAAAACCAAATATCTTGTGGATCAGATGAAATTCCAAATTTTTCAATAAAAAACATACATTGGCACACGATGTATTTCTGGCTCAAAAAAATATCATAAACATAACTGGAATATCAAGAAGACAAAGTTATAGGGGACTTTCAAGGGATTGAATTTACTAACTCTCTCCTCACTGTACATTTTTGAAGTGTGCATTGACATATCAAGGGATGAAAATGATTTTACTAAAAGGTCCTCAATTCATGATTAAAATACAAGATTGAAAGCAAACTATTACATTCCACATACAAAATATCTGGTATCTCATCGCTAACCCGATATTGCTGGTTTGATTCTTTGTAATAATTTTCCTACTCATATATTATTCAATAGATTCTGCACTATGAACGACACAAAAAATACAATAATGCTTTATCATAGAGCAATATAATAATAATAATATATCCAATTTATTTAAGAACAATTTACAACAATGAATTAGTAACATATTGTTGCCCAGAGCCAAAAGCTATGTATGCACTTTGAATGAAAGGTAACATGTGAAACGAATGAAATAAAATTAAGACATATTAAAAGAAATTGTTGAATATCAAATTTTGAAGTTTGAACTTGAATGGCTCCATTCTTAGAGTCTCGATATCTTGAGGAAGTTTATTATCCTCCTATTCAAAATGGGTTTCGCATCAACCAGTCTACCAACCCTGCCATATATGACTGCATTGAATTTATATATAGAGCTCTTAAGGATAAAAAGCATGTATTAGGACTTTTCTATGATTGCAGTCGAGCCTTTGATACTATTGACCACAATTTATCACTGGCAAAAATGGAAGCTATGGAAATATGTGGTGTACCCCCAGCAAGGCAGAATCATACTTAAAAAACCGTGAAGCAACTGTCATGTTTGGGTCTGCGAAACCTGATGCTCGAAAGGAGCATGTTCTTCAGCCGATCAAATAATTCTCTATGCTGACAATAAAAATATCCTGATGTCCGATAGTACAGTCAAACAATTAGTCTTATTTTACATATTCCGAAAAATACCAAATCCGGCTTCTCCCAAAAAATATAAAATCAGATTCTGATCTGTACTTAACTATCAACAAGAAAATAATAGAAAGTAAAGAATAATTGAAATGTCTAGGATATCATGTGATGTTTTGAGAATACTATATTTTGGACTGGCTCAATCAACTCAACGGTATGTCTTAATTTTCTGGGGATACCCAACTTACTTCGATTGAAATTTACCATCTCAGAAGAAAGATATAAGAATAATGAATAATACTCATTCTCTAGCTTCATTTAAATCTCCATTCATAAAATCAAGAATGAATAATTACATTCTTTATATATTTTACCCAATAATGCTCATAAGAGATAATGAAGATAAATTCCTAAAAAACAACGGAATTCAACCTTATAATACTAGGGCCAATGATGATATCCATCAATCTTTCTTCAGACAGTTCAGACTACTTGTCAAAATTCGCTCAGCTAGAGTGGTTCCAAATGTTTTAATGAAATGAGGGATTTTATTAGTGTAAGTGGTTGCGATTCGGTATTTAAAAATACGGTAAGAGAATTTTATAGTGTGGAAGAGTTTCAGATATTTCAACGTGTTTTAACTGAATATGGTATTTCAACAAAATTTAAATGACTTCATGAAGTGTAGATATCTGAAGACCTGTTCGTTTTAATTGAAATAACTATCTTAATCATGCTTGTAATGTGTTTGGATTCAATAAGATACCTTGCCCTGTACTTGTGAAACTTGCCTAGCCCAGTAAGTATTGGACATTAGTGTATATACATTGTATATAATCTTTTGTGATGAATAAATTATCTATCTATCATGAAAGTAAAAAATGGCCAGAACAATATCAATTCGACAATTATCCGATCTTCCAAATGCATTTTTTTGAAGTTGGAGTAATTCGAATCAGCTAGCTTTCTATTAGACAACCTTGTCCAACCAATAACAGTGTTCGTGCCGAAACCGTGAGCTGCATTTCTTTTCTTTCATTTTTTCCATAACATTTTGGAAATCTTCAAAATCTTCAAATTTGTAGCTCCAATACCAGAGGAACTGGAACAGCCTAAACTCGAAGAAGTGGCAGAGCCCATCAATATTGTAGAGGAGCCAAAGGAAGAGAAGAAAGAAGAGCCAGAAGAGGAAGATGATGTTAAAGATGCCTGGGATGCCTCTTCAGAGGAAGAAGAAGAATCCGAAGAAGCTCCCAAGCCTACTGAATCGCCTGAACCCAGTGAGAAGAAAGGCGAGGAAGAGGATGAAGATAGTGGTTCAGAGGAAGAAGAGTCCGAGTCCGAAGAGGAAGGTAGTGAAAGTGAGTCGGATGATGAAGAAGAAGATGGAAGGACCCAAGCTGAGAAAGCACGAGATAAGGCTTTGGAAAGAATAAGGGTAAAGATTGAAACTAATAGTAACCATTCGAATTCGGTGTTTTAATTTTTTTTGAATATGCTGGAATACGGGTCAACAGGCAATAATACGGGAAAAAAATACATCCGAGTTATTCCAATCCCAATTTCAAATGCGAAAATTTGCCGCGTAAACGACCAGTGCCAACATGACGGGTGGCATACGTCACTCACTGATATAGGAGTCACTGGACGCGTCATTAATCTATGGTAAACAGTGTTTCTGCTGCGCACCCATATCTCAAATCACAAATGCAAGTGCTTGCTTTCAAACACCTACAAATCATTGATGAATATAAAATCAATTCACTCAATCAGTTACTTGATTATGCAGCAAAATCATTGCACGCAACATTAGTTTAGAAAATGAAGCTAAAAAAATGATAAAACCTCGCAATTTTTTCGTCCAGCACCTATTTGTACAAAAATTTGGGATTAGGCCTATTACACCCTCTAGTTCATTTTCTATATTGTGCCGTTGTACGCTTTTTGTTTTTTAGGGGTGAAAACTACCCCTAATTGTCAAATATTATAAAATAACATTAAAAACCTACATATGGGTAAATTGAAATAGTTGAATAATGATTGTTTCATGCTTTAGGATACAATTTCATATCTTTCAACCTACCCTTGTCATAAACTACCTTCGAAAACATTGAAATTTTTATATGTCTTCGAACTTTAGAATACACTGGTGAGAAATCAACGAAATATGCACTCACACACGCAAGCAGATTTTTCTTCTTCTCTGTCTTCCGATATGAATGGAAAAAGTGGAACATATAACGTTATATGGCCGAATATAGCGATTATGTAGATTACTACGCTCCGAAGCGGGTAATTCAAATTTCCTAAAAAAAAATTGATCGGTTTTTTAATAATAGCTTCTTCATTTTAGGTGATAGGATTTTTTTTTCAGAAACGATTATGTAGAGCTTTCCAACAGCTATAAGACTTTGTGAATGAAATTACTTAAGATCCCTTAATTTTCAAATGGGGAGAGTTTAAAGCGCTTGACTAAGGTGATGTTCGATCGTAAATGTAGGTATTAAACGGCTATATCTCGCCGAATATTCACTTTATAAAAAATCTACACACCGGGGAATTTTTTTTCATTAAAAATGCTACAGTTCAGTACTGTATCGTTTTTTTCGTATCTTTAGTATTTTGAGAGATATTTATAATAAAGGGTTTGAAAACACGAAATTAAAAAAAATTATTTTCTCTCTAAACTCCAATTTTTTTTAAATTAGACATTTTAAATTGGTTAAACTTCGTGGGTGTATTAATAGAACATACATAAAGAGAATCACAGAAGGGTGGCGATCAATTTCAGTTAGGGGGTACTTTGGAAGTTGTTTTCACAGATTCTTTTCGTAGAAAAAAGCGGGTACCGATCTTATTTTGATCATAAGTCGGTCAATTTTCATTCTAGGAAGACATTTTTTCATTCGTTTGAAAGACCTAATTGAACACTTTTAAAAATTATCGTGAGCTTTTTTCGAAAAATGCAAATTTTTCTCGTTATTTCGCTTTAAATCTTTCAATTTATACATTTGACGAAAAAAGCTAAGCATTAATTTGCTGTATCTCATGTGTCGTAGGAAAATTATAAAGGAAGCATTGTTTTTCCAAAAGCTTTGCCTTTCCACACTTTTTTGATAAAATGCATAGTTTAAGAGTTATTTGCAAAAAAACATTTAAAAACGTCGATTTTTTCGTCAAACAACTGTTACTTTAACTTCGAAAAACTCAAAAAAATATTACTTTTACGAAAAAAACGTATTGAACATTTTCTTATTAGAATTACTTTTTCCGTCGATTCTTATAGTTAAAATGTAATGAAAAATTTCCACCCCCGTGATGGGGTGAATCCACGGTGGACAAAAAAATTGCGAGCCGAAATGCTTCATTTCCTGAACTACTGCCTCATCAACAATAAATTAGACAAAATATTTTTTGGACCGAACTCTGGGCCCTTGGCATACTTTGCACTGTGCACCAAGGACCCTCTATTTGCAAGTCTACATACCCAATGGCATTGTCCCCATATTCATATATGAGAAATGAGCATTACATGTTTGTTGGACCAAAAAACGTTAACAGCTAGAACATAGAAACCAAAGTGTTGAAGTACTTGGGCTGTTTCTAGGAAAAGTTTCAACTTAGGCTGTTGCTTTTATATTTTGAAATTCAGCTGCATTGAAAAGTTGTTTATGAATTACATCGCCACGAAAATATATACGGATGTTAAATTGTTTGATGATGCTTTCACAAACCCATCTGAAGGCATTTTCAAACAAAAGCAAAATACAAATGCAGGCAATGATTCTTGATGAAATCTAAAATTCGAGTCTATCACAAAACTCAGGCTCCAAATATACACAAACTGCCATTGATATAAGTCCTTACGTCAGAGTTCGTTTCAATTTCTATTTAAATTTTTTGATTTTTCAACTTTCAATTTCGTATTAATTGAAAAATAAACATAATTGTTAATTCGCCATGGGTTTAGGCTGACATGTATATTTTCTATTATATAATCACAAAGAAATTTCATTTGTTTCAATCCCAATGGAAACACCGAATTTAAGTCATATGAACAAATTTGAACATATTCCTGATTCTTTATGACTGATTTGTTGATAAATTTTCATAAGAAGTGTAAAAATTCATGAACATGTCATTTATTCAGCTGAGGAAAGAGGAAGCAGAGAAAAACAAAACCCCAGATAATTTGAGAGCTGCCATAGTTTGCGTATTGGGACATGTAGATACTGGTAAAACTAAAATTCTGGATAAACTGAGACGGACCAATGTCCAAGATGGTGAAGCTGGAGGGATCACTCAGCAAATCGGGGCTACAAACGTACCAATCGATGCTATCAAGGAGCAGATCAGAATAGTTAAAGAAGTAAGTTCTCTGGATTCATGATTTTTTTTTTCAATATGCAGCAAAATATCACATTATTGATCGAAGGCTTTCTCCAGAACTGACAAATTTTAATTTTTTTTATAAAAGAATTCCAACCAGATTAGTCAAACTTGAAATAGTCGAATGTGAATGATATTGCTCTCACTGTTTCATTGAATAGTTGGTATCTGATTTACTTCTATGGTATTTTCTTACATATCCCTATTCCTCGGTGAAATCTTGATGATTTTCTAGGTAGTAATTATAGATAGCGCCAGTACGGTGATGCCTAAAAAAGGACGAACTATTGAGGCGAGATTGATTTTTTATATATAATGCCAAAAGATGGCAATCAATTCAGGAAGAGACGTGGATTTTTTCTATTAATATCAAAGATCATTCATATTTTGAAGATTATTTCAATGCCCAAACTTTAATTTCCTGTATAAATTTCTATTGTCAACTCTATTTTCATCAGCTTTCTTTCAATATTTCAGTTAAACCATTGTTTATAGATATATAATTAGTCGACCATATAGAAACATGTGGGATGGATACTACAGGTAGATGACACTAGTGATTTCGTTTCCAAGTCATGTCTTTTCTCTCGTTTCTCTTACTGACGTCGTAGTCTGAGTCACACATTTTCTTGACTACTTATACATTATACCAAAAGATGGCAGTGAATTCAGAACCAGAAGTGATTTTCTTTGTCAATTTCGTATTGGGATTTCAAGATAAGTGATACGCCCTCTGGTGAAAAGTTTCAAACAATGTCAAAGTATTGTCAATGTGGCTCTTATTAGTTGAAGCTTTGGTCAAAATGGCGTTGCGATATTATTTTGAAATTTCGAAATATAAATGAAATTATTACTAATGTTTATCGAGCACAATTCATGGTAAACGTTCACATAAGAAGTGAAAAAACACTACAAACTGTAATAAAATTTTACTGTTTGGGATTGTCAAACAACTTCAAAGTCCTAACCTTAAATAACACTATTGAAAGAAGACGTACATAATGCTCTCATTTCTATTAAAATTTCACGTTAGTCACAGAAAATAAGGTATTCTTTTGAACTGCGTCATATAATGTAAGTCGTCTTTGGGTATGTGACGTCATGTATTCCAAAGAAAACTGCTTCTCGCACAGGAGATGTGTTGTAATTGGTGGCGAGATAAATTTTTATCATTGGTTGGTTTGTATCGACGATTGAAGTATGGAAAATCGGTCATCAGCTCGTCGATAATACAGCATTCTGCATTTGTAGTTTTTACAGTTTTTCTCTAATCCATTCAATTTTGTTGAATAGTTGGGGTCAACAACCGCCATAGGAATGTGGCGCAATTCTTTTAGTTACTGTTGCCTATCTAAACTTGATTCTGTAATTCGTGCCTATAATACAAAAACCGGGATTATCGCACGCGTTACCATCTCACCAGTTTCAAATCAACAACCTATAAATAAGGAAACTACTCAAAAATACAATAGCAATAAGAGAAGTCAGATTCACTTAACTATAAGTAGTACCTATCTTCCAGAAAACATTAACATCAAATCATTTGACTTGTGTAATGGCCGCTTACTGGCGTAAACTTAAGGATGAAATTGAAAAACCCACACAACACAGAAGTGTCGCCATCGAATACTGAAATTTTTTTCGTCATTTAAAACAGCAGGATTTTTCAACATCTTAGCCTCAAATTAGTGTTGACAAACAATGATGAAGGCTACTCATACCAATGACTCGTCACTCTAGATGGTAAAAGAATGTAGACTTTCACGGACTGAGTCAATATTTTCGGTGATATCCGGGCTTAATCTCAGGATATGGCTGCCGCAGTTGCAATCGAAAGCTACAAACATCGAAGTCTGAGACCACGGCCATCAAGCCCAGAAATCCCCGAGAACAGCAGGCACGGATAGCATCGAAAATATTCTCTAGAGCAGTGGTTCCCAACCACTGGTCCGTGTACCACCAGTGGTCCGCAGAAGTCAAAATATGGTCCGCGAATGATTTCAAATTTAGCGGGCGCCATTTTTCATGATCTCAATATCGGAATATTTTGAGAAACATAATCTCATGTGGGATAACCTCGTTGCCCTCTGTACTGATGGTGCTCCTGCAATGTTAAGATCACGTTCCGGGCTGGCGACGTTAGTAAAACAGAAAAATCATAAGGTGATAACAACGCACTGTATCATACATCGCAAGGCGTTAGCTTCTAAGACTCTTCCTGAATGCCTTACTGATACACTGAAAATGGCCATGAAAGTTGTTAATGGTATCAAAAGCAGCGCACTAAATACACGCCTTTTTAACAAATTATTCACTGAAATGGACTCTGACCATGAAGCACTTCTCTTTCACACATAATTTCGATGGCTATCGAAAGGTAATATGTTGGGAAGATTATATGAACTGAGAGCAGAGGTTGAGATTTTTCTGGTTGACAAAAAAATGATTGATTTGTTGAAACAGTTTACTAATCTGGCATGTCAAATTAATTTGGCTTATATTGTGGATATTTTCACACACTTAAATCGAATATACAACTGCAATGTTCCGGAAATAAACAATTAGAAAACATCGCAAATATATTTTATATTTTTGGAGATAAACTTCGCGCTTTTACTTGCAAACTTTAGTTGTGGTTAGGTAAAAGTGAAGAAAATAATTATTCTGCGTTTGCGACGTTAAAAGCACTTGTGGAAAACAAAAAGTATGACACTATTATTGTAGCAAATATACAAGAAAATATCAGGACTCATTTACAAATGTTGATGGATGAATTCAATCGTTACCTCCCAGAATATACCGAAGAAACTAAAGTTGATCATAAACTGATTCGTAGCCCTTTCAGTACGGACGCTGGAGAAGTTACTGAAGAAAGACAGGAAGAACTCATTGAATTCCAAAATGACAGAAACTGCAAGGATGCTTTTGAATGGAATTCACTTGAGTCGTTTTGGTGTAAAAAGGCAATTTGTTATACTAAACTTCGAGAAATCGCCTTGCGCTATTTTATGATTTTTTCAACAACTTATTTATGTGAACAAGAATTTTCTGCTTCATTGGTAAGTCATTCATAGTGGTCCCTGCTAACAAGAATAATATAAAAGTGGTCCAGGACTGAGAAAAGGTTGGGAACCCCTGCTCTAGAGGATGTTCCAATCCCTATATTGCAGTGTAGTACAGGAATTACGATCAGTAATAATCATTCATGAGAAAACCATGTGAGAGCGATCGCTAAAGGTGCTAGGAAGAATTACTTCACTTCTTGTCTGCGTCTGATGATCTACAGCACAGGCACACCCTGTCAAGGAAAATAGTATTCATGTGTGCGGCTCAGCATCAAAACATTCATTGAAACTTATTGATTCTAATCAGAAAAAAGTAATCTGTCTTGTTGGTGATTCTTCGCTCACGACCTCGCGCATTTCTTTGGAATATCGTGAAAGGTCGGAGACTTGTCTTTCTTCTATTGATATTTCTACAGTCGATGCTCTTCTGAATTGACGTCACTCGTTTCAACTTTGGCAGTATCAACACGAATGACTTGTGCAGATTTCCCAGGCTTGGAGACCTGTGGAACCTCTCTTGCTCAGGGATATTTTTTCATTAGAACAGTTGAACTTGGAACTACTTACCGAGGGAAGAGGTTTTTCCTGAGGCATACAAACTTCAAAAATGTAAAGAGAATGCCAATTTGTATCTCCTGTCCCTTGATCCACGCGGTGTGATGCATGAAAACTCTGGAGCGTTAACTGATATGCTTTTGTTCAGTCAAATCCTCCAGATCTGAGGAATAAAAGTGGGAGTTTACATTACTTTCATGAATTGTGCCTTATGGAGATTTTACGAAAAACCGCAATTATTCACTAGAAACCTCGAAAAAACTTTCGTTTTCCTAATCATTTTGATAAAATGATTCTTATATTGAGCTGAAATGTTGTAATTACTTTTAAATTGCTTCATATATGAAGAGATATGCATCAGACAAAGTAAGGTTAACTTGGTTGACAAAGTGATATCCGAGGTTGAGATATCTCGAATTCAGTAGAGTTTTTGGCGTCGTTGCTATATTTAACCAAAAGTTGATAGACGCAGCCTTAGCTTACAATCCATCATTAACTGCCTGTTTCGACGATGCCATTTGTCGCTGCAACTCTAGGAAACTGCAAGTCTTTCGAGTTGCATGAATTTTTTTTGGTTCGATGAGAATTTGTTGTTGCAAATGACGAATATGTGGTGGTAACATTGTGAATAATGTTGAATTTGAACATTCCAATTATTTTTCTAAAGGTGAGGAATCAATTTGACTAATAAGGTGATTTTAACACAATATCAATTATAATGTAGGCGTTCATCTTGGTAACATTCAGTGCTATTTTTTAATATTGGCATTGCAAACTGACATAGATGAAATTTTTCGCAGCGACAAGTCGCCGCGAGAATGTGCAGCGACAAATTGCATCGTCGAAACAGCATTTAATGAATATAATAGCCTGTTTCGACGATGCAAGTTTGTCGCTGCAACCCCAGAAAATTGCATGTGTTCATGCAAGCTTTTCGTGTTGCATGTATCTTTTTTGGTGCGATAAGTTGCAGTGACTTAGTTATTTCTATGGTGAATTTGTTGCCGCAAACCACAAATATGTGGTGGCATCGTTGTGAAGAATATTAATTTTGATCATTTCAATTATGTTTCGAGACTTGAGGAATCAAGTTGAGTAATGAAGTGATTTAATCACAATATCAATTATTAGAAATGAATGAAATTATAAATCAGTTGTGATAATGTGGACTTTCATCTTGGTAACATTCAGTGCTATTTTTTTATATTGGCAATGCTAACTGACAGCTAGATGACATATCTCGCAGCGACAAGTCGCCGCGAGAAGTTGCAGCGACAAAATTGCATCGTCGAAACGGGGTGTAAGAAACTCTATCTGCGATTGGTGAATGAATTGTCATTGAACCTCATTTACCAATAATGCACGAACCTACTTATTCAGCCCAACGTTGGAGCAATTTTAATCGAGTGCTCGTAATGACCTTTTCATCTTCTTCAACGTCCAGAAAATATGCATCGTTTATAATAAAAAACACTCATACATTTTATTTATCCAGTTAGGCGAATGTTCGATACAAATGATGAGCAGACAGAATACTTTCAGGAAAACAACTATACTGTTTCGAAATTCTCACCTGATTGACAATAACTTCGGCGTCCTTTGCATCGGAACAATTCGGGAGCATGTTCTTCATTATTGATATCTTACTTACTTCAGTGAGCTATTCCAGATGGTTAGTGAATTTTCTCAGAAAGCGGGAATTTCTCCGTTCGACACGAAGCAATATTGTATTTTTTGTTTCTATATACAGATTCATACGAATGTGAAGCCCTGTAATGTTCAAAGGTCACCGCATGAATCAAGAGACAGGAAATACAAATAACGATTCCCTTTGAAGTTTGCAAGCCTCAGGAAAGAACTCCCTAGAAAAACAGATGGTTCTTCATAAGGCTTGTTTCTTTCATCACCCGAACACTTCCAAACATGTCTCGTCTTAGTCCAATACTTCTCATTTGAAATTTTTGTTAAATAGAATAGAATAGAATTTATTCATCACTGAAGAATTTATATATACCTACGAGAGAATACATGCAAAAACTTATTGGACTAGTCACAAGGGAAATAATTCCGAAATATACACTTCAAAATATGAAAAATATACATACAATTTAAATAAAATTCTCTACAATGTAGCGTCTAAAAAACTCTAATAGCAGTAATATACATACAATTGAATAAAAATTCTCTACAATGTAGCGTCTAAAAAACTCTGATAGCAGTCACTAGGAAAAATTAGGTTCAAAAAATACAATTTAAAACATGAAAGACATAGATATACAATTGATTAAAATTCTCTAGAATGTAGCGTCGAAAAATTCTTCAATGGAGTAAAAAAATTTATCTATTAGGTAGCGAGTCAAATTGTCCTTCAACACATTCGAACTCACTGAGCTTAAGTGCGGGAATATATTTATAAGTCGGTTATAACACTTGATTCCTTGGTAAATGGGAAAGTCCTGACCAATGCTCAATCGTGAGTATGGCTGATGGAGGCTCTCACCATTTCTAGTGCTGTATTCGTGTAAATCACATCTTTTCTTCAGGGTTTTTTCTTCTTTTTTGAATGGAATAGAACAGATAGAGAAGTGTCTCACATACGTCAGTAAAGTCGAATCCTCATAGTACATATGGCTGTATTCATTATAATTAATATCTAAAGCGTCGCGGAAAATGACAGTCCCCCAAAAATGCTCGATTTGCCCACATCGCGCGCTGCTGTCGATTTTATTACCTCTACCACGTACTTCGTAAATTCCCATTAGTTTTGACAGCTTATTAAATATTCATTACTTCCTCTGCAGATTCATAACCTGGAACTGAAAATACCGGGTCTCCTCATCATCGACACTCCCGGTCACGAATCGTTTTCGAATCTGAGGAACCGAGGTTCGTCGCTGTGCGACATCGCCATTTTGGTAGTCGATATCATGCACGGCCTCGAACCGCAGACCATCGAGTCCATCAACATCCTGAAGGGCAAGAAGACGCCCTTCATCGTAGCCCTGAACAAGATCGACAGGCTGTACGACTGGCAGACGATGAACAGGAAGGACGTGAGGGACATCCTGAAGGCGCAGGGGCAGAACACGCAGCTCGAGTTCGAGCAGAGGACCAAGGAGGTTATAGTGCAGTTCGCCGAGCAAGGTGAGCCGAAAACTTTGATTCAGAAGAAGACGAGGTAGGAAATAACTTTTCTGATCGTTTTATTATTGATGCATTATTTGTCGAATTTTCATAATGACATGTTCCATGACATTTCATAGCTACCTCATACAAAATATGTCAAAATAATCCAATTTTTATAGAAACTTGCATTTATTTCGGAAACCTGACTATTTAGGTATAGGAACATGACACATCATTTGAAAGGAACTTCCATTGTCTTTCAGGATTTTCGATAATATACAGGATGTTCCATTTGAAAAAATGCACTTTTCACCACTTTTGTATGTATCGGTAAAATCACAAATTTTGAACGGCCCTGTATAATGGGGAAAGAATTTCCTTAGACACAACTAATACACAGGGCATTGTCAAACTACATCCAAAATTCAAGCTGTCTTCGAATCCAAATACCGCAGTAATAAGCATTTGATTGAAGCTATGTTTCACACAAAAAATTAGGAAATCAATTAATTTCTCGAAAACCACTAGAGATAGGTATAGGGAAGTATCACACAGAAATAATCGGAAAGCAATAACAAAGCAAGAAATGCAATAATATATAGGGTGTCCCATTTAAAATATCAAAGTTGCTGCTACTTTTCAATATAAGCGGCAACGTCGCAGCGCTGAAAATATTTTAGATCGATAGAACAGAACTAATTACCCAAGAAATCAAATTTTCAAAATATTCCTATGTCCTGTTTTCCAGAACTGTCTAATAGGCCATCGAGTTTGGGACTCCCTGTATAAGCAAACTCTGATTTCACATTTATGAATAACAAAATGAAGGATATGGTCTGGAAGAAACGAAATTAATTAATCAACAATTAAATTTCAAAACTTTAGTTATTTCGAAAAAATTTCCGGAAATAATGCACTAGTGGTTTTGTAGTTGGTAAAAATATTCATCCAGCAAAATTCAATAGTAAAGAATACTCATTTATTTATTCGTAATTCATTCAATGCTACATAAGTACAAAATGTATGTATACCCTTTTCTTAAATATTATCTTTTAGGTAATAATGTTACAATTTTTTTTTCAATAACAATTATGAAATCATAATAGGGTATGTTTAAAATCGGCGTGAAGGTGGCCACGAGTTTCTATCCACGAGTTTGTCGCGTTGCGCTGCCGGAGGCGTCCGCCAGCGGCTCCCAAAATGTCGTTCGAACTCGTGGATGGTCCACGAATTTGCCCACTGATCAAGTCGTTTTCATCTTATTGTATATGTGGAAAGGGTGGAAAAATGTAAAAAGAATCGTGGATGACAATTTAGAATGTTTGTATCCATTCCAACTTAATTTAAAACCATTTCATATTTGAAAAATATCGTAGATGAAACTTTTTTAACATGAATCCATACTTCTTGATGTGCTGAATAAGACCCACATATCGAATGATTTTGTCGGGCAGCCACTAACCCCTACTCCTTTGAGAAAATTTGAAATTATTCATTATCTCATTCAAAAGTCTCGTGGATGGAACTTTTTTAACATGAATCCATACTTCTTGATGTGCTGAATAAGACCCACATATCGAATGATTTTGTCGGGCAGTCTCTAACCCCCACTACTACTTTCAGAAAATTCAAAATAATTCATCATCTCACTCAAAAGTTTCGTGGGTGGAACTTTTTTGACATGAATACATACTTCTTGTTGTGCTGAAAAAGACCTACATATCGAATGATTTTGTCGGGCAGCCACTAACCCCTACTCCTTTGAGAAAATTTGAAATTATTCATTATCTCATTCAAAAGTCTCGTGGATGGAACTTTTTTAACATGAATCCATACTTCTTGATGTGCTGAATAAGACCCACATATCGAATGATTTTGTCGGGCAGTCACTAACCCCCACTCCTTCCTTGAGAAAATTTGAAATTATTCATTAACTCATTCAAAAGTCTCGTGGATGGAACTTTTTTAACATGAATCCATACTTCTTGATGTGCTGAATAAGACCCACATATCGAATGATTTTGTCGGGCAGTCTCTAACCCCCACTACTACTTTCAGAAAATTCAAAATAATTCATCATCTCACTCAAAAGTTTCGTGGGTGGAACTTTTTTGACATGAATACATACTTCTTGTTGTGCTGAAAAAGACCTACATATCGAATGATTTTGTCGGGCAGCCACTAACCCCTACTCCTTTGAGAAAATTTGAAATTATTCATTATCTCATTCAAAAGTCTCGTGGATGGAACTTTTTTAACATGAATCCATACTTCTTGATGTGCTGAATAAGACCCACATATCGAATGATTTTGTCGGGCAGTCTCTAACCCCCACTACTACTTTCAGAAAATTTAAAATAATTCATCATCTCACTCAAAAGTTTCGTGGGTGGAACTTTTTTGACATGAATTCATACTTCTTGTTGTGCTGAAAAAGACCCACATATCGAATGATTTTGTCGGGCAGTCACTAACCCCCCACTACTACTTTCAGAAAATTTAAAATAATTCATCATCTCACTGAAAAGTTTCGTGGATGGAACTTTTTTGACATGAATCCATGCTTCTTGATGTGCTGAAAAAGACCCACATATCGAATGATTTTGTCGGGCAGCCACTAACCCCTACTCCTTTGAGAAAATTTGAAATTATTCATTATCTCATTCAAAAGTCTCGTGGATGGAACTTTTTTAACATGAATCCATACTTCTTGATGTGCTGAATAAGACCCACATATCGAATGATTTTGTCGGGCAGTCTCTAACCCCCACTACTACTTTCAGAAAATTTAAAATAATTCATCATCTCACTCAAAAGTTTCGTGGGTGGAACTTTTTTGACATGAATACATACTTCTTGTTGTGCTGAAAAAGACCCACATATCGAATGATTTTGTCGGGCAGTCACTAACCCCCCACTACTACTTTCAGAAAATTTAAAATAATTCATCATCTCACTGAAAAGTTTCGTGGATGGAACTTTTTTGACATGAATCCATGCTTCTTGATGTGCTGAAAAAGATCCACATATCGATTGATTATGTCGGGCAGTCACTAACCCCCCACTCCTACTTTGAGAAAATTCGAAGTTATATTAATTATCTCATTCAAAAGTCTCGTGGATGGAACTTTTTCAACATAAATACATACTTCTTGATGTGCTGAATGAGATCCACATATCGAATGATTTTGTCGGGCAGTCACTAACCCCCCACTCCTACTTTGAGAAAATTTGAAATTATTCATTTTCTCATTCAAAAGTCGTAGATGAAACTTTATTAACATAATTCCATATTTCTTGATGTGCTGAATAAGACCCACATATCGAATAATTTTGTCGGGCAGTCACTAACCCCCTCGCTAACCCCCCACTCCTACTTTGAGAAAATTTGAAGTTATTCATTATCTCATTCAAAAGTATCGTGGATGGAACTTTTTTAACATAACAAAAATATATTACAGTTTCCTGTATGATTTCCACTTACAATGGGTTTACAAAACCGCGACACGTGTTTCGCTATTACAATAGCTTCTTCAAGCAAGATAAAATGATAAAATGATTTTGTCTTGCTTGAAGAAGCTATTGTAATAGCGAAACACGTGTCGCGGTTTTGTAAACCCATTGTAAGTGGAAATCATACAGGAAACTGTGATATATTTTTGTTAATATGGATTTTCATCAAGTATCGGCCAGTTCAATTCAATTTTTTAACATAAATCCATACACCTTGATGTGCTGAATAAGACCCACATATTGAATGATTTTGTCGGGCAGTCACTAACCCCCACTCCTACTTTGAGAAAATTTGAAGTTATTCATTATCTCATTCGGAAGTCTCGTGGATGGAACTTTTTTGACATGAATCCATACTTCTCGATGTGCTGAATAAGACCCATATATCGAATGAATATGTCGGGCAGTCACTAACCCCCCACTCCTACTTTGAGAAAATTTGAAGATATTCATTTTCTCATTCAAAAGTCTCGTGGATGGAACTTTTTTAACATGAATCCATACTTCTCGATGGGCTGAATAAGATCCACATATCGAATGATTTTGTCGGGCAGTCACTAACCCCCCACTACTACTTTCAGAAAATTTAAAATTATTTATTATCTCATTCAAAAGTCTCGTGGGTGGAACTTTTTTAACACGATACTGTACTTCTCGATGAGCTGATTAAGGTCAATTCTAATTTTTCATGTATAATCTTGTGCTTCAATAAACCCCATGTTGAATAACCGTTTCAATAGTATTGTGGAAGGAAACTCGATTCTGTCATTCATTGACTAACATCCTAACATCCAGGATTTCGCAATTTTGAAAATGGTTTCAATGTTTGAAGTTTCCATTTATATCTTATTTCCATCGAGATGACATACAGGGCATATTTGTTATCTCTGTATCTTTCATTCGTTAAGACATTATCAAATGATAGAAGTATACTGAAAGAAAACTCTTTTCCTCGTCCCAGCAGTAGAGTAACGGACGCGTTTATTTCGTGTGGTTTGCAATAACCCTATTCCACAATAAAAACAAATGAAGTAACATAATTTATAATTTAATAATGAAAATACCAACGTCATAAATATATGAATATGTGGATCTTATTCAGCACATCGAGAAGTATGGTTTCATGTTAAAAATGTTCCATCCACGAGACTTTTGAATGAGATAAAGAATAACTTCAAATGTTTTCAAAGTCGGAGTGGGGGGTTAGTGACTGCCCGACAAAATCATTCGATATGTGGATCTTATTCAGCACATCGAGAAGTATGGATTCATGTTAAAAAAGTTCCATCCACGAGACTTTTGAATGAGATAAAGAATAACTTCAATTTTTTTCAAAATCGGAGTGGGGGGGTTAGTGACTGCCCGACAAAATCATTCGATATGTGGATCTTATTCAGCACATCGAGAAGTATGGATTCATGTTGAAGAAGTTCCATCCACGAGACTTTTGAATGAGATAAAGAATAACTTCAAATTTTTTCAAAGTCGGAGTGAGGGGGTTAGTGACTGCCCGACAAAATCATTCGATATGTGGGTCTCATTCAGCACATCAATGAGTATGGATCCATGTTAACAAAAGTTCCATCCACGAGACTTTTTCATGAAATAATGGATTGTTTTAAATTTTTTCAAAGTAAGAGTGGGGGTGAGTGACTGCCCAACAAAATCATTCGATATGTGGATCTTATTCAGCACATCGAGAAGTACAGAATCGCGCAGAAAATATTCCATCCACGAGACTATTTAGTGAGATTATAATTTATTTTGAATTTTATTGAAGTATAGGAATGAGGGGTTAGTGACTCCCCGACATAATTTTTCGATATGTGCGTCTTATTCTGCACATCAAAAAATGTAGATTCGTGTTCAGAATCTTCCATTTACGAGATTTTTCAAATATGAAATGGTTTTGATTTCTCCCTCAGTTGGAGTGCATTAAAAGATTCTTATCCACGAGTCTTTCTACATTTTTCCTGCCTTTCCACATATACAATAAGACGAAAACGACTTGATCGTTGGGCGAATTCGTGAACTATCCACGAGTTCGTAATACATTTTGGGAGCCGCTGGCGGTCGACTTCGGCAGCGCGACGCGACAAATTCGTGGATAGAAACTCGTGGCCACCTTCACACTCGTATGTTTAAATAATAACTAAGTTTCTATAAAGGAATATCATGAACAGTCAAACAGTATTAATTACATATTTCATTGAATAATTTTTTTTCGGAATTACAAAGAAACAACAAACAGAAAAATAAAACAAAATATAGAAATAGTGATATATTAAAAAATGGAAATTGACTTGGTATTCCTTCATAAAATTATTAAAGGCTACATTTATTCTCCTGAGATTGTTGAACTGATTACACTTTCCGCAAATACTGGAAAAAATAGAAATATCGACAATTTTAAGTTACCATTTTGCGGTACAAATTATAACCAAAATGAATCCATCAAAAGAATAATGAAAACAGCAAATACTCACAACTAAGGAATTAAACTGTTCAATTCATCATTATGAAAGCTATTGAAAACTGTTAATTGCCTGTTCATATTTTTATTCTTTTTTAGTCTTCTGTATTTTTATATTTTAGTCTTCTTTGCAGATATAGGTACGTGCTCTATATTTTGATATTTTCCTTTCTGTGAAATTGTATCACTATTTTTTTAACGAGAAAAAAAAATCAATGAAAAAATTAAAATTTTAAAAAATAGAAAATTAGTGAAGAAATAAATTGATAAAATTAAAAAAATTACCTAATGAAAATGAAAAAAATTAAAAATGAATAAAAATTAAAATAAAAAAAATTAATAAAAATTAAAATAAAAAAAATGAATAAAAATTTAAACAGAAAAAATAAAATTAATGAACTCTCCGTTGCATTCCGTAGGTCTGAACGCCGCCCTCTTCTACGAGAACCCCGACATGCGCAGCTACGTGTCGTTGGTGCCTACTAGCGCCATTACCGGCGAGGGAATGGGCAACCTGCTCGCCCTCATCGTCGACTTTTGCCAGACGAGGCTCACGAAACGGCTCATGTACTCTGACGAGTTGCAGGCGACGGTGCTCGAAGTCAAGGCCATACCGGGCCTGGGGACGACGATCGACGTCATTCTGGTGAACGGGACGCTTAGGGAGGGGGACACGATGCTGTGCGCGGGGACCGACGGCCCGATAGTCACGCAGATCAGGTCGCTGCTGATGCCACAGCCGATGAAGGAGTTGCGGGTCAAGGTGAGCCGGGTTCGAACCACAAATCACAGCACAACTTCCAGCATCATACATACCACATACATAATATTTTCAATGCATTCAATTTGTTCCAAAACTATTTTCAAAATCGCAAACAGTCTGTACAAATCAACAAATATAAAAGTAATGAGAAACTTTCTGAAATTGGAGTCCCTCAAGGCTCAGTTTTGGCTCCAATTCTTTTTTTAATCTATATTGACAATATTAAAAGACTCGATTTATATGGAATGAAATTGACACAAAATTAAATTTCGAAAATCATATTGAAAAAATAAAGAAATCTATTGTTCCATTCCTGGGGGCCATTAGAAGAATTCACATTTTGAACAAAAACGTCCAGATTCTAATATAAAATGTTGTTTCTCATATCAGATACCTCATTACAGTTTGGTCTTCGTGCTCTAAAAAACAAAAAAATATAAGATATCGTTTAATTAACAAAGCAATAAAGGTTATATTCAGAAAACCGTGGGATACTCCTTCTGCAGATTTATATAAAGTAACAGATAATATGACTTTGGATCATCTAATTGATTATGAAAAATCTAAGTATATATATATATATATATATATATATATATATATATATATATATATATATATATATATATATATATATAAATTAACAAAAAATCTTCAGAAATGTAATATAAAACTGTCAAAAAATTATGATTTACATGGCCACGATACCAGAATATCAAATAACTTTCATTTAAATATGATTCATTCCAATAAAGGAAAAAAATAACCCCATTTCATCAGCATTAATAACTTTCAATAAACTACCAGATAAAATAAAATCATCCAAATCCATATTTATTTTTTCAAAAGAACTTAAAAAATATTTGCTTGCATAATGATGTTCACCAAATTATCAGATAAATATACTCTAATTTATTTTTTATAGTACATAATTTTATGATGTATTTTTTTGACTTCTTCATACCGGAACTCTGTGTCTGGAAGCTGTATATTGAATAAATAAAAAAAAAATTATTCTCTCAACCGAAAACAACATGACATTACTGACGCTATGAGTGGTCTCAAGAATAAAAAAAAGACGGGTCATGATAATAACTCGGTCAGTATTTTGAAAGGAACAAGCTGATTGATATCCAGACACCTAGCTCTCTAAGGGCTGGTCTTTTCATCTTCCGATAAAGTCTCTGGTACCTATCTATCGGATAAATCTCTCAGAAAGAATTATCCAAGGGACAACTTTCTGCCGTCTTTTCTTGGTATTCTATCCTTCAGGCACTTGGAATTGTACCTAACTTCATGTTGCTGTCAAAACTGTACATTTATAAGTGTTTGGCCTTACATCAGAGAACAACATATGTGTTTGTGCTAGTGTTAACAGTGGACAGAAAATTTTCAAATGTTTCGTGTTCTCGGCGGTATGAGTTGGTTTTTTCTTGATTTTGAATATGGAAAAGAAAGCTTCAGGAAAAAAGTGGACAGGGCTCCGAATTTCACACAACACGAAACCAGCTTGTCAGTAAAAGTGTGTTTAAATGTCAAAAACATCTTGGAAAATAAAAATACAGATTCCAACATGTGGAAATTAAAAGATGCGACTTGGTAGAAAATATCTTTGGAATTCCGATGTAACGTTCTCTGAGGCGACAAACAACAGTGATGACTGTATTGATGATTCTTCCAGCAGAAGATTTGTGAATGCCTCCAAAATCTCCTACTGTTATATAGAAACTTCCAGTTGCTAAATATCCTAATGTCAATAATAATTTATTCATGGGTGCTCTATCAGGATTCCTGATAAAACAAATATCTCGATATTTCACATATATAAGTACTTATAACACATAATAAAAGCTTCAATTGGAAATAAATGGCATATTATGTATATTAAAAAAAAAGCAGTTAGCCCTAGTCCTTATAAGCTCTCTCACATGAAACCTCAGTTAAAAAGTCAATAGTTGAAATGGTCTGTTCGGTGTCTAATGTTATATTCCCGCATTGCA
This sequence comes from Zygogramma bicolorata, assembly GCA_032362365.1. NCBI lineage: Eukaryota > Metazoa > Arthropoda > Insecta > Coleoptera > Chrysomelidae > Zygogramma > Zygogramma bicolorata. The sequence goes on from JAVJAQ010000137.1 coordinate 55,328, forward strand.
ATATTGATAATTTCATTTAAATCGTAGTCTAACAGCAACTACGTCCATCATTACAAAATTCACAAAATCTCTAATTTAATTTTAATCTCAGCACTCTAACAGCTCGAGGGACAACTTTGTCAAAAATTATGCATTGCATAATCTGCCTGCACACTCATTCATGCATAAAACACAAAATTATGTTGAAAACAGTATTGTTTTGTGGCATTTATCTTACAAATACCGCTTTATCCACAACCCAAAGTGCCAGACAAGTTATCCTACAAATACCCTGTATTTATCTATCAGATAGGTCTACTTGAAGGTGAAAAGACGGTAGAAGAAGAATATCTGAAAGATATAGTTATCAAGGACTTTATCTGTAAGTGAAAAGACCGGCCCTAAGTACTGTCTGAATGTCATCATTTTGTGGTGGATAGATTCTTCTAGATTTTTTGGTTTCTTGACCTACCACAATCTGAAAAAGTTAGAATTAATTTCTTCAGGCGTGGTATTGGTGGGATTGGGATCAATTTGATTAGAGAAAAGCTATTGTTTCTTTGCCAACGTTTCGAATTTTAATAAATTCATCGTCAGGACTCTATAACAATGAGTTTCGTGTTAAAATGGTAGGATATAAATGAAATAAGAGAATGCCAACAAACTATTGGAACATTTTCAGGGGTTCAAGATGTTGATTATTAAAAAAAAAAAAATTTTTTTTAAATACTTACCAAAAAACAGTTTTTCCGAGTAAAAATATTAAAATTATGTGTAAAACAGACATTTTAGATACACACTCTAGGTACAAACAATTCCACATTCTTCATGATAATACTATCATTGAAAAAACTGATAGTATCAAGTACTTAGGAGTTATAATTGATAAACATCTAAAATGGGACAAACACATAGCGTTCCTTTTGAAGAAATTACAAAATTTATTATCAAAATTCAAGTATCTCAAAACATTTATGAACATAAAAACCTTAACATTCTTTATTTTTCATTAATACAGTCCCAATTGAATTATGGGATTCTGGCTTGGGGAGGAGTCATGAAATCCCACATTAGAAATCTTGAAGTTCTTCAGAAACGGTTTTTGAAAATATATAATAAGTCTTCTTTGTATCCAAGTGAAAATCTGTACATAGAAAAACATAAAATGAACATGAGACAATTATTCGGATATAACATCATGATTTATATCCATATTTTATTATTTTTGACTCTGATCTGAAATTTAATTTTCATTTGAATGATTTGCTCAAAAAATCGTTTAGTATTCTTAAACTGATTTACTCAAATAGACATTTTTTCAGTCAACCAATCAGGAAACTTCTCACCGAGTCGTTGGTCTTATCACGGTTCAACTATGGTGATATTGTGTACAGTAATCTTTTGAGTAAATTTGATTTGAATCGGAGACAGAAGGTACAGAACTTCTGTTGTCGATTTGTCTATTCTCTGAGAAAATACGATCATGTCTCTAGTAAAATCATCGAATTGAAATGGTTGACAATGAATAATCGTACCAATTATAATTTCTGCAACTTTTTGTACAAAGTTTTAAGCAACAAAATTTCCTCGTCACTTTACAATAAACTGATTCCTAGGTCTACGATACATTCATTGGATGTGAGATCAAAAAAACAAACTGCATGTTCCTCGTCATAAAACGTCCTTGTTTCAGAGATCGTTCACTTATCTTTCCGTCAAATTCTACAACTCCCTGTTAATCGACTTTATGCAACTTTCGAGGAGAGGGATGGAAATCGCTCTGAAAAAACACTTCCTGAATACCAACTAACATGAACTAGAATCCCTTTCCTTGATTTTATATTAGCCTACTTACCTTCACTATATTTCATCCAGGTACCCATATTATAAATTATTCTTATGCAAATTGTTTATACATCTTTTCTTTCTCCCCATTTATCACATTAGCTGATTCGAACTGTACATTTTAGGTTAAGTGTAAGAGTAGCCTTTGGCTAAACTGCGCCTATTTTGTACCTTCACCAATAAAGACGATTTATTATTATTATTATTATTATAAACACAAATTGAATATAAATTTCAATAATCATATTTATAATACAAGGAATAAAAATAATATCACATTGAAAAATAGAGTTAAAACAACAATGTCTCAGAAAAATTTTAAATATTTATTGCCATTCTACTATGATTTGATTCCAAATCATATAAAAATGATCAAGTCATTAGTATCTTTCAAACTACAGATTGAAAAATGGATTCAAGAATCACGTCGAAATTTATTTCTCGCCACAAGTTTTTAACTTCGCGGGTATAATTGAACTGTTTATTCACCTTTTTACAAATTGATGTATATGCTCTTTTTTATGAATTTTGAATGAACTTTATTATTATTATTACTTATTTTTTGGTCAATGCAGCTGATGAAACTAATGAAGACCATTTTGAATTCGTTTTCAGAATGCTTACATAGAATATAGGGAAATAAAAGCGGCTCAGGGTGTGAAGATTGCTGCCAAAGAACTTGAAAAAGCCATAGCCGGTCTGAATCTGTACATTGCTCACAAACCAGATGAGGTGGAAATCCTGAAGGAAGAAGTGTCGAGGCATGTATCCGATTTTATTATGAGAACGATCACAAAAAACTACTCACTGCTATGAAACTTTTTCTAGAGATTAATTAGCCTAACACCAAACTGATATTTTCTGCGTTCGACGCGCGTTTCGCTAACAAGGTTAGCATCTTCAGGAGAAGAAAATTGATACTAAATCTAATGATTAGGGTTAGCTGTTTATATACCTGAAGTTTCTCGGTCCGATATGGACTTTGTTACTGCTATTGTCATTTATTTAAATCCCAAGAAACACATGTGCTTATAAAGGGATGTGAGTATAAGAATACAAAATATTTAAAAAGGAACAAATACAGGAATAAATAACAGATAGATCGAAATCACAACTGAGATAACAAAACAAAAAAAAAAACTGGGAATTATTCATTTGTTCATAAAATATTGTTTCAAGTCACGTTTAAATTTCAACATATTTTTTGAATTTTTCAACTTTTCGGGTGAATTATTGTAAATATGTATTCCATTATGAAGAATTGTCACAATTCATGCTGTTTTTACATTTTGCTATTCCTAGACTCTAACATGGATCAAGTAGTCTTGTGCCATGCTTGATCAGTTTCAGATTGCTTTCACCAATTTTATGGTCATTGCCTAGAGCGTGGTGGGCGACACTGGATTTTTCTACCCTTCAATATTTCATGTGTGCATAATTCTCCTTGAAACGGGTCTCAATAGCTCGTCGGCTCCTGCCGATGTGCTTGTTGCAGTCCTCACAACTAATTTCTTGAATTCCCGACTTTTCTTCGTTCTCTAATTTATCCTTTGGGTTACCAAAAAGATTGATTGAATCCAAAAGATGAATTAGAAAACACAGAAAATTCGGGAATTTACGAAATCATTTGCGGGGACTGCAACAAGTACATTGGCCAGAGCCGACGGGCTATCAAAACCCGTTTCAAGGAGTATTTTGCACAAATGCAATACGAAAGGGTATAAAAATCCATTGTCGCCCACCATGCTCAAGACAATGACCACAAAACTGGTGAAAGCAATCTGAAACTGATCAAGCATACGTTCATTGCTCCCAAGAAATAACATGTATTTATAATAGGGAACATCTTGATTTCAAGCAGTTAAATTCAGTGCTTCGTTAACAATAACAAGAGAAAAAAACTTATACATGATATGGTCATGGGTGAGATATAATAAAATGATAAAGAAACAAGTGAATGAAGTTCAAGATAATAAGTATTTTTTTTAAGTTTTTCTTAAATGAATTAGTATTTTTTGTATTTTTCAATGTTTTCAGTAAGTTGTTATAAAAGATGACGCCTTCATAAATAATAGATTTTTTACAATAATTTGTTCTAAATTTAGCCAGAGGAAGTCATTTGCTTTTCTTGCTGAATAGTCATGGGCACTTATGGTTAATTTCAAATTTGAATTTTTTACGTTATTTTTGATCGAATGAATAAATACTAAAAGTTTGTATTTGAATAGAGAGAGAATATCTAATAATCCTCTAGGTTTATGAAGATTAATTGTTGGTTCTTGCTGCTCTAAATTGAATATACATCTTATAATTTCGTTTTGAAGAGTTTGAAGTGGCTTGATAGTTGTTTTATCTGCTGTTCCCCAAATTGAGATGAGGTATTGGATTCTTGAATAAATAAATGAAAAATATATTGTTTTTCTATAATTTATTGGAATTTGTTTCTTGATTCTATATAATATTCCCAAAATGGGCGAAATTCGCTTTCTCAATACTTCCCTGTGTTTTGACCACGATAAATTTTGATCGATATATATAACCCTAAAATTTTTTGCCACATTGTCATTGAACCAAGGTTTTGAATCATTTCGAATTTTGATTATATTTTTGGAGCGACAGTTATTGATTATTCTGCTGAATTTCTCAACAATAGATCAAACAGCGGGCTGAAAGGGATAGGTCCCCTTTCACCATTCATGCTGTTTTTACATTTTGCTATTCCTAGACTCTCACATGCATCGAGTAGTCTTGTGTCATGCACATGCTTGATCAGTTTCAGATTGCTTTCACCAATTTTGTGGTTCTAGAACGTGGTGGGCAACATTAGATTTTACTACTCTTCCGTATTGTGAGGACTGCAACAAGTACATCGGCCAGAGCCGACGAGCTATTAAAACCCGTTTCAAGGAGCATTTTGCACAAATGGAATACGGAAGGGTAGTAAAATCCAGTGTCGCCCACCACGCTCTAGACAATGACCACAACATTGGTGTAAGCAATCTGAAACTGATCAAGCATGTGCATGAGCCAAGACTACTTGATGCATGTGAGAGTTTGGGAATAGCAAATTGTAAAAACAGCATGAATGGTGATAGGGGCCTATCCCTTTCAGCCCCTTTTTTCCAATCTATCATTGAGAAATTAATCATAATAATCAATAATAACAGATGAAGTCCATATCGAACCAAAAAACTAAGCAAGTAGTGGCTGCACCATTGCATTGTCGAGAAATTAATTAGTCTAAGTAGCAGTAACAAACAAAGTCCATGTCGGACCGAGAAACTTTAGGCATATAAACAGCTAGTCTTTAGATTTAGTATCAATTTTCTTCTGAAGATGCTAGCCTTGTTAGCGAAACGCCGTCGAGTGGTGTTAGGGTCTCTAGAAAAAGATCCAAATTTTACACCAAAGGTTCCAATCACATTGTTCACTCACTGCTAGATTTCATTTTTCCTGCTTTCATGAAGATACATTTTTTCAGAGAGCTGAAATCTGCCCTGTCTAATATCAAACTAGCTGAAAGGGGAGTGTACGTGCAGGCATCTACCCTTGGCTCATTGGAAGCTCTATTGGAGTTTTTGAGAACCAGTAAAATCCCGGTGAGTATTCTTTTATGCGTTTCCATATTCGTGTTGGTGAATTTATTCGTTCATTGATTTACTACGGAAGAATCAATTTACAAACATACGATATGTGACTTGAACTGAGTATGAACTCGAAGAAGGAAACTTCTGCTATGGGGATAGTTATTTGTTTTACTAGACAGCAGAGTAGTTGATTGACTGTCGCGTTTGACAGTTCATAATAATAATAATAATAATCACTTTATTCAGTGAGTCATGAGTTATTACTACAAAAATTAGAAAAAATTGGATTTCGTGGATTGAGTTATAAATTGATAAAAAGTTATCTAGAAAATTGAAAACTATGTATCGTGATGGGTGACTATATTAGTTCAGAAAAAAATTGAATTATGGAGTTCCACAAGGAACAGTTCTAGGTCCTGTGTTATTTAACATATTCCTGAATGACATTTTTTATGTGAAATCAAGAGGTTCCATACACAGTTTTGCAGATGAGACTGTTATAATCTATATATCAAATACATGGCAATCTCTTAAAATATTCCTACAAAATGACTTTGAAAATATAAAAAATTGGTTCGACTATAACTTATTGACTCTCAATTTCGAGAAATCAAATTTTCTCCCCTTTACTTCTTATAGAAATCATCTACCTTATCTTGGACCTATTAAAATAAATGACTCATATATAAAAGAAGTCGACCATATCAAATATTTAGGCATCATGATAGACAGGCATTTAAAATGGAATTTCCAAATTGATTATCTAACATAAAAATTACGCCCTCTATTGCCAAAATTCAAATTTCTTCATAATATTCTTAGTAAAAATAATAATCTTTATTAATCCCAAGAAACTACAGAGTTTATAACAGGGATAAAAATCAATAGTTATCAACTAAATTATTTGGTTACAAAATGAAACAGTGTACAACACAAATTGATAATAACATTATGTGAGAATATAAAATGAAAGTTGTAATTAAATTAAATAAATATATGGAGATCAGAATTTCAACAAGAAAGCAAAAATTTTTTCAGTTCAGATTTGAATTTTGTTGTTTTTGGAAGCATTTTCAGTCTATCTGGAAGATTATTGTATATTTTAACACCAAAATGATATATTGATTTCTCTCCAAATTTAGAACGATAAGGTTCAACAATTAATTGTTTGGTTTGTCTGGTATTATGATTATGAATTATATTAATTTCACTAAAGTTTATAGTTGAATGTTTGATTTTTTTTCTAACTGAATGTATAAAACAACAAATTTTTAATTGAAAAGCAGATTGAATATTCAAAAGACCATGCGGTTTATATAAATTTGAGGTTGGTTCAAGATATGGTAATTTGAATATACACTTTATAAAAGAAATTTACAAAAATGGTTCTTAAAAATCATGTATGGTAAAAATATTCGATATTTCTCCAATAAATTATTTTGTGAAAGTGAAAAAATAGATATCAGACAATTATTTTGTCTTAATTTAATAACTTACATATTTTCTCAAAAAAACTGCTGTAAGTATAATAAACATTTATATGATACACGAAATAAAAACAAAATTACTGCTAAAAATAAAATTTCCAAAGCCAAATCACAAAAAAACTTTTTATATTTAGCATCATTTATTTACGATAAATTATCAAATTCGATTAAAGTAACAAAGTCAAAATATTCTTATAAAAAACTGGTGAAAAAATGGATTCTCGAAACTCCCAGATTATTTTTCCAGAATCTTATAGAATTGAAATTTTCCATGTGACTGCCAGTGTGCTGATTATACAGTCATTTTCATTTTTTGTTCAAATGTTATTATATTATTAAATCATTTATTTTTAATCCATAATAATTATTCAATAAAATATCTAATCCTTACAACAAGTGCAATAACTTCGTAAGGTTTAAATATTTATTCGCATATTATTCATTTTTAAATTGTAATATTGAGATTTATTGTGGATAAATTGTTATTATTATTATTATTGGTTTGGCAGTTTTCTGAATTCTTTGGGAACATTGTTCAAAATTCTTAAAACTTGATTAACAACATTTTTCTGAACTTGGGCATATCGTGTTTGTTGTAATTTAAGTTTTGTATATCTGGTGTTGTAAAGATGTACTGTTTCATATTTCTTCATGAATTCTTCATAATTTTTCATTGCAAAATATGCACATTCATATATGTATATGCATGGCAGAGTGAGTATTCCCTGTTCCTTGAAGACTTCCTTGCAACTGTCTCTTCTTTTAAGGTGAAAGATACATCTTATGCAGGATTTTTGTATTTTGAAAATTCTGGTAATTTCGACAGAATTTCCCCAAAATATAATTCCATACTTCATTATGGAATATATATAAGCGTAATATGCTTTGATGGCTGCATTTTGGTTAACGAATAATTTAATTGTTCTCAATGCAAATGTAAATGACCGAAGTTTCTTTGTCAAGATGTTAATATGTTCTTTCCAATTTAGCTGGGCATACAGAGGCTAGGAATTCAGCTAAGGCAGTCAATCTACTTTGCTGCCGAGTTGAACATATATTTTTTCCTCCGATTGTCTATAACGATATTGTATTTTCGAATGATTACAATTCTCAAAATCTTTTTATTTTTTTTGTAGTGATAAATTAAAACAAAATTTGATAGAAATCGCAAGTGTTAGAATTGTTCCCAACTAACATTTTTAGTTATAATTACGTTAATCTTACCTTCGATCAGGTCGGCGACCTTTCTGAAAGAAGACTAGATAACGTAAATTTTACCTTGTAATTACCAATGTGGGGAACAAATTCGAAGTAATTTGGACGTCGAAAATTGGAATATTTGGACATTTAGTTTACTAGGTTGAGGGTAAAAATAAGTAATTTTGACATGAAATTGGTCAGAAATAAGTAAATATCAAGCTTAAATCAATCTTTCTGTTACCAATTATTCCTTTGGACGAATGAGTAAACAAAGAGAGGTTTCTTTATATGAATAGCATACATATATACATATTATCTCTATCTCAACTTCTCATAATTTGTTTGCCACAACGAATCAGCTATGGTCTACATAAAATGCTGACAATAAGTATGGGTATATAAAAATTATTGTCATACGGTAGCTACATGCTCTCTCCTCAACAATATTCTCCTTGCGGCGCGAAATTTTCTGTAAAATGATGGTTCTTACCTTCATAAAATTCACGGGCCTCTTTAAATATGCGATTTGATGCAAAAATAATTTAGATTTATTGCACACGTTTAAATTTTTTCTCCAAAAAACACTCTTTTAGCAAAGTTATGGTTTTAAAATGCGGCCATTATTTAGAAATAAATCGTCAGAATAAACTAAAATTCAATATATTATCGATATTTATTGATGAGTAGAACAGATATTCTAATTAAATATGGCGTAATTTTTTAAATGTACCTATAAGTCAATATTCTTCTTCTTACGGTATGAAATAAAAGTTAATAATTGAACTATTAGACCTGTTAAATAACCTTTATATTCCCTGACCGTAACGGCTTATATCTAGTCACATTTAGGTAAATATTCACCAAGCGAGAATACCAAACATTCATTGGGTTATGATGACATTTGCTTCGTAATTTATACCCTAAATAATACCAGAATTCAAACCGCCCCAATCCTTGCGACGGTTGGGTCATTTTTGAAGGAGAAAATAGGTAATTTCTCACATGTTTTCTGCTCTAAATTGGCTTATGGAATTTGAAGGGGATTTACTGGTGATTACTTTTCTGTAATTAACCAAGGTTGCTACTCATAAATTATTTATACTTTGAAGTTAAATATTCAAGGCCTGTAATACCAGTATTATCCTTTTGTTAGACATTTCTCCCCGGCATGTGGAATAACTGCCCTAAAATGTTAGTTGGGTGGTTGCTATGTATATCTTCATAGTAATTATAGTTTGACAACATTATGTACGGTGATAGCGACTTAGTAGCACTTACTCCTCTAGACAAATATCAATCAGCAAAATATTACTTTTGCTGCCTATCCAGGAAAGTCTTTTCTTTGCTGCCTAGACAGGAAAAGTGACACTTTGCTGATTGATATGTGGCTGCAAAATTAATAGTTACTGTCAATCGGAGAAAAACTTATTTTTTCCGTTATATATCGGATATACCATTTAGATATGATGGATACCACAGGTAGATGACACTAGTGATTTCGTTTCTCCAAGTCATGTATTTCCTTTCATGTTTCCTTTGAACGTCTTAGCTTGAATAAAAATTTTTCTCAATTATTTATGCCTAAAGATGGCCAACTATTCATATATTCTAAAAATGAACAATTTGTTCAGACCAGCCTCAACTCACCTACACTGTAGGATGACGGACTAACACCTATTAGAAAACAACTACTCCCCTGGCTAATACCACGAAGGACATTGGTATTAGCCAGGGGAGTAGTTGTTTTCTAATAGGTGTTAGTCCGTCAACCTACAGTGTAGGTGAGTTGAGGCTGGCATGAACAAATTGTTCATTTTTAGAATATTTGATTTAAAACCAGTCTTCAAGCATACCCATGAATATTTGCGTCATCTATTCATAATTGAAAAAAAAGATAAAGAAGCTCCAAAATACAGTTGATGATAGGAGTTAATAGAAGATATGAAAGGTTAGGCTATAAAATAATGTTCAAAATATGAATGATCTACGACATTGACAAAAAATTCCACTTTTGTTTCTAAATTGTTTGCCATCATATGGCATTGTATTCGTAATCAAGTAAATGTGCGATTCAAGACACGACGTCCGCAAGAAAAATGTAAAAAAATGATTCTGAAACAAACTCACTAATGCCATCTATCTGTAGTATCGATCCTTTCAAATGATATTTCCATATGGTTGACTAACTCGGAAACAAGTAGATTCATCTTGTAGATTTTTTATTTTTATGTCCAACTCTATTTTTAAGCTTTATTACCTTTCTTTCGACATTTCAGTCAGAAATTTGCACCAATTTTCTCCCTCAGTGAGGGAAACTACAAGAGAGTGAACAGAAATATGGACTTTATAGTACAGATGGCGCAACAAAAACGATTCAAATCCATTTATGTTTCTTGGGATTAACAAACTATTAAGTGTTTTTCACACATATAGTGGCAAACTAGCCTACCTTTAAACAATGGTGAAATTAACGAACAAAAATCTGCACCTACTCCACCCCTCAGGAAGAAAAACTTTTTCATGCATTTACAAATGAACGAAAATATAGACATACTAGTCTAGATGGTCATTGAAAGACTCGAAATGCCAAGATACCGATGGCATCACTAGCGGTTTAATCAAAGCTGTATCTGAAATTATCCTTTATCCCCTTACAAATCTCATTAATCTCATATTCACTAGTGGCACCTTTCCTGACTCATTTAAATTATCTAAAGTGATTCCAATTTTTAAAAAAGGGGATTACACAGTCCCGAGCAACTTCCGACCATTATCAATTATATGTATTTTTTCTAAGATCATCGAAATAATATTGAAACAAAGATTACTAGATTATTTTGAATAAAAACTCTTTTCTGTCTAACAATCAATATGGCTTTCGAAAAAATCGCTCAACCATAAATGCTGTTACCAAAGTAGTAAACGCAACAGTCGAGGGCTTTGAAAATGGACTCCATACATCTGTCCTAATGTGTGACCTGACCAAAGCCTACGATTGTGTATCACATCAAATACTTCTGGAGAAACTATGGTACTACGGAGTACGAGGAATCACTCTAGACCTTATTAAATCATATCTTTCAAATCGCTACCAAAAGGTAGAAAACGACAAAACATCATCTTCTTTTCAATTAATCAAATATGGAGTCCCACAAGGTTCTGTACTGGGCCCACTATTATTTATAATCTATGTGAATGATCTAGAGAATTTTGTTGGCCCAGATAAATGTATTTTATTCGCCGACGATACCTCCCTCATTGTATCAGAAAAAAACAGCAAAACTTTAACTGAACAAACTGACAATATAAAGTATCGTGCTGGTTTTCATCCAACAACCTTGTCCTAAATATCGAAAAGACACATAATATAATTTATCTACACCTGTACTCTAATAATACACTTATATGCCCACCACCCGTTTTATAATGAAATCCATTACGATACAGATTTTCATTACGATACAGATTTTCAACCAATAGAAACTTATTATTTTTCAATCAAGCATGATGTGCAAGCTTTGCATTTTGACGTTTGTCAAGTCAAAATCAGTAGGTATTGAATTTTTGAAGAATTCAGTCAATTTTCGATAATCGAATGAAAATGTCTTATAGCAGTGATATAGAAGAATTACCAGCGACTCCTCCACAGATGTCTTAGACAAGAAAAAAATACAATCGAAAGGATTATATTTTTCATTTGTTAAATGCAACACATATGTTGTTATTTTCGTTCAAGTCGAATGTGATTTCATGGTCGAGTGGTCAGCGGCGCGGGCAGTGATCTCAAACGTCCCCGGTTCAATTCCAGACCTCGGCAAAGACTTTTTTCATTTTTTTTCTTCTCATTGTTGAATTTTCCGTGGTAATACCATTAATTATAATTCTGTAGAATTTTTCAAAGAAATACGATTGATTACCTACTATAATTGTGTTCAATATAAATACCTAATATTATAATATTTTTAGTTCTTCATTATTTATTGGGTGTAGATAAAATAGCGTATGCAACTCTCATGTAATGGTTATTAATACACTCGCATAAACCATACGAAACTCACCTTCGGCTCGTTTCGTATCCCGGTTTATGCTCATATATTAATAACCATCATTACACGATCGTTGCATAATATACTATTTTTCCACCAACCAAACCATCTAAACTGGAGACAGTGTTAAACTATTAGGAATAACCCTTGATGCAAATTTAAGTTGGACAGAACACATTAACATGCTAAGTAAAAAACTGTCAAGTGCAATTTTTCTGATACGGCAACTAAAACCCATAAGTAACACAGTCACCCTAAAAACAGTATATTTCGCATTGTTCCACTCGCAGATCAACTATGGTGTTCTCCTTTGGGGTAACTCAAGTACAGCAATAAAAATCTTCCGATATAAAAAAAAAAGCTATCAGAATTATTGCCAATGAGGGTTACAGGGAACACTGTCAGCCATTATTTATCAAACTCGGTATAATGTCACTACCCACTTTATTTATATACAACGCACTACAGGAAATACACAGAGCAAAAATCTCATCACTCAGAGTGATATTCACCATTATGACACAAGAAACCCAAAGCTCATTAGAAACCCTGCCTATCGATTAAACCGTTCAAAAAAGAACTCGTTGAACTACAACCTCTACAACATTTTACCAGACGAGATAAAATGTTTCAGTATCAGAGACTTCTGAGAACTGACGGAAGTTACTGTTGAATTTCAGAACTCGCCTTTCGTGTTCGTGTATGCTTGTTGAGTTTAAAGTTTAACAGAGTTCAACTTACACAATATTCTTCATTCTGATTTGGAATTCAAAATTTTTAAATAAAAATTTGTTCAGTTGAAAAACTGTTAAAACAATGACAAAAGTCACAAACTATTTTCCATTCCTAGTGGTGAGTTATTTACTAGATTATCACCGAATATAGTTTTGTATAGAACGCGGATGAAAACAAACTTCACCTTGAAATGAATGGACCTTTCTTGATGTTTACTTGGGACTTGGGTAGAAGTTATTTCTTCAAATGGGAAATTCTGAGAAAGAATCACCAAATACACAAATTTACGAAGTGAACATCCACTATAAGAAGTTCAACATTACTATTCCATATGAACAATTATTATTCAGAAAGATGACCATTTCATCTTACTTGAAACTGTTGCATACATCTGCTGTTAATCCCAGTAACTTGATTGAAATAGCGTAGGTAGCCCTAAGAGGAAATTAAAATTAGTCAAATATCCATAGGAAACACCTAAAATTTCAGTCGAAAACACTTGTGATTGTTTACATTTTGCATCGAGCATCAAAATGTCAATGTCACGTCAATTTGAAAAATGACAGTTTGTCTTCTTCTTTTCCAATTTGTTTAAACAAATTACAGTGCAATGCCATTGGTCAATTTTTGGGTAATCGTTCCGATTAGCTCCACCCAATGTCCGTACCCGAGTGAGCGAAGCTTACTAGATCCAGTGACCCTAGCTTCAAATCATTTTCACACAGACATTGGGTACATTCAGGAGGTCCCAGCGGCTGAGTCCGCTTAGTAAGCGGTCTATCTGAATGCAGCGCTGCTTAAAAGCTGTTCGACAGCGACTGAGTGTTTTGCTCAGCGTAGAAATTTGTCGCTTTCGAAAAAGCGGATCGCGATTTTGACATTGACATGTCATTTTGAAATTGGGTTATGTATGTTTGTGTTGATTGTTGAGATATTAGTTACCTACATTTTTAAAGAATTATGGTTTTTTTTTACTATAGGAGATTCAGGATACTCATTGAGGACATATTCGCAGGCTCATTTCTCAAATCCCATGCCCAACTCTCCAGAAGCCCTATATAATGCAGCATAATACCAGAAGCGCCATTGATTGTTGTAATGGGTTATTGAAGGCACGATTTCGTTGTTTATTAAAACACAGGGCACTCCATTACAAACCCTCAAAAGCATCAACAATAATAAATGCTTGTGCAGTCTTGCATAATTTTTGTGTAGAACACAATAGTGATTTGCCACCACCTGAAGAAATAAATGTTGATTTTGGGATGTTTCATTTAGATCATTGAGAAATCAACTGGTAACAAATTATAAAAGACAACTTTGAGTTGAAAAAATGAAAAATTCGTTGGTTAAAAGTGTTTTAGTTAAAAATTTGATGCAATTCATGAAAGTGATTGAATATGTCCAGCTATACTTTTAAAATATACCAGTTTTTTAGATCTTGGTGTCCTCTAGCCACAGTGATCGATTATCTGTTTACCAATGAAACACCCGCTATGCATGAGGTCAGATATATCTAGACTGTTTTTAATATATTTTCGTTTCTAATCTATTGAGTTGGGTGTAAGTTGCATTACTTGTAATTACCAAAGACATTTTTATAAGTTGTAGCAATAAATGAAATATAAAATATTTGGAAATAATTTTCAATCATAACAACTGTATATAACTAATAAATATCACAATATTTTCGGCTAAATTGTACTTCATGGGATACTCACGGATTTTCGAGATTTTTTTCTGGGATGATACTACATGGTGCGAGGAATCCAGAACAGTTTTTATTTTTATTCGGACTCGATTAGTTTTCGAGAAATAGCCTGTCAAAGTTTGTAGGATGTCATATTTCACATTTTTTTTAACAGCAATAAACGATTGCAATTCACATAGTTTTCATTCACACATCATTTTTCATAATATCGCACCATTTCCCATCCAATACAGACATAAGAATCACTGTTAAAACAAAAAAGTAATTATTTCCGATTATTAGATGAGCAATCAGTTTTAATGCAGCTGCTTTTTCTTTTTCAACTACAACGTCTTCTTTTTTAACATATAGTTTTTGTTTAATTAGAGTATTTTCTTCTGAAATTCCAATTCTTTCTTTGTAATAATCTCTTTTAAGCCCAGTTTTAATTTTATTTCTTGAGAAATCTTGTAATGTTTCAGTTAATCTTTTGGATTTTGTGGCACCTTTTACTGGGGGTCTCTATTATAAATTCTTCATTTTCATCTTGAACTTAGGGTTCATCATAAATTTCAAATAAAACTTGAAAGAAAAATTATAGTCTCCTTCGATTTCCATGTGGTCTAACATGTCTCTAATTTTTGCTTCGTAGTCAGATGTTTCTGGTAATGGAAGACCTCTTCCTGTACCGGTTTCATATTTTTTCGTCTCAGATACTTTTTGATAATGCTCTTCAAATCAAGCCATGTCTGAAATAATTTTTTTATTTTATTTATTTAATGGTATGGTGAAACTCATCGAAACACTATAAAAAAGTTGTTTCCTGATTACATTTTTCCAAGTATTTGTATCCTTATGGGTTCCACCTGTAACTTCCTCGATTTTATTAAGGTGGGTGGCCAACTCTCCCAATCGATCAGCAATAATTTTCTTCCTTACTTTATTAGTTAGTTTTGGTAGTTGTTTTAAAAGAGATTTATTTTCTATAAATTCAAACAACGTTTCCTTCTGCTGTTTATTGACAAAAATTTGTTTACTACAATCAGCCATCCCAAAAAAATACAATAGTTGGGTGATCATATACTTAGCATATATCAAAGGAAGATGAAATTTTATTAACTATTTCAAATATTATTGTATCGAAATGCTGATATATTTATAATTTACTAAGCATGCTTAAGACTAAACTTTACCTGTTAAGAAAACTCTTAAAAGACAACCTCAAAATTTACTCCATGTGAATTATTTGAACTTATTTGATAGATATGCCATCGTTGCCAAAGTGTATCAATCGAATCAAATTCATTCAAGTGAATTTATGAACATTTCATTTCACTACAATTGAAAACTAGGTAAAGCATTTCGGAGGTCAATTGAAAATCGAAATATTTCAAAAGTGAATTGACTTTCGCTTATATTCAAAACTAGCCCCCCGAGTCTTCCTGATATTAATATTGGTTGCATGATTACATCTTTATATTATTTTTAATAAACACTAAACAAAGAAACAATTTGGTTATGTTTTTGAATGTTTTGGTCGGCTGTCGCTGTCAAGAGCTATGCATTCAGGCGAAACGAAGCCGCTGAGCAACAGCGGCCGCAACATACTGAGTGGCTGAACTTAGCCGCTGGGACCTCCTGAATGTACCCATTGACTAACTGATTGATATCTCTATAAACAATGCATACAGAGTAGTAACTGGGATAGTGTGGAACACGTGACAATTGACGTGAAAATTAACTCAAATGGCAATACACAGAAGCCAATTCAGAAAAAAAATGTACTCCAAACTTCTAATCGTCGTGAATTGTAAGTGATTCGAAAGTATAACCAGGAAAAGTTTAAGCTGTCAGTAAACCATTCCAAACCAACATAAATACTTTAAAGTCCAATCGAATATAGAAAACTGTATGGAAACCCAAATTGTGGTTTGCATGTGTGAAACTGGGCTACCAAACCGGTAGATGCCTTTTTTTCAGATGCAATCATTTATATTGTTATGCATCGCATATAGATTTTGTATTTCGAGATTGTATGCTTGTAACATTTCAATTGTTGAATCCTCATATCCTGGTAATATAATGTACAGTTTTTCAAGTTCATACAAATAGAAAAATCTCGATTTTCCGAACTAGGTTAGTTATAGATATTCAAAAGATATGATTTTAATCTTCAGGAGAAAATATTATTCTAAGTTTAATATCGGAAAAACATCACGAGAAAGAGCAATTCCATGAATATTTTATGTCAGTCAATTGATACAGATGAATTTCTAATGGAAAAAAGATGATCCTAGAGGAGGACTCATAGAACCTCCACATTTCAGTGAAATATGTACACGTATATCATTCATTGAAATATAGAAGCTTATCCATGGAAGAGTTTTTTCATAGTTTTCCAAAAGGGAACTTTCGAAAGTTCCAATCATATGTTTTGAATATCTACGTCCAAAGTATCTTGAACAATCGAGATTTTCCCGTATTTATAAACTGCAAATACTGCGTTCCTACATAGTATAAAACTTTTGTAATAATAACACCTATACCCAGTTTTGCATTATTTGTGAGCATCTTGGTGGTTTGTAAGCTTTGTTATCTTTTTTATTTTGAGAAATCGCACAGACAGTATACATACTTAACTTATAAATATCCTGCAACACGATGAAAATTAATATTTAACCGAGGATTATAAATATAATTTACTATGCTGTATTCAATTCAGCTCTTTAATAGCCGTTAAGGAAAGCGGAAGGACATAATTATCCCGCTCTCTTTCGAAATAAATAATCGAAGATGTCATCAACTCTTGGCAGCAATAGTTTTGAACTCTTTTGGACATTTTTACGAAGAGCCTGCGACTGATACTTCTGCTACGAAGTGTCCTAGCGCCGGCAATGTCGGTCATAAACGCAGAATAATTTGAGGGGTCGAAGAGCGAACGTCGTTTTTCCAGGAACTCGCAATTCGCTTGGAGAATTCGGAACACATCATCGAGGTCTCTCTCGAATATTCTCCATAGGCGTACACAGGTATAAAAGAAGACACTTCATCGCAGGGGAGACAGTTAGTCAACAGTTATTCAGAGAGAGAGAGAGAGAGAGTTTATTCGCCGAGAGAGTTTATTAGCAGAGTTATTCAGAGCTAAGTGCAGCGAGTTTAGCAGAATATTTCCCTCATATATAAAATGTCCCATAAGAGCAATGCAATTATCTGAAACTTACAGCGGTAATTGTATTCTATCAAGTCACCATAACAACACATTTGAAACCGTATCGCTAGACGTCAGTAAACAACACAAATTAATGTCAGATAGACTTCGAAAATAGAAAAACATTTCGCGTTTAGGTGAGTACTCCATACAATCTACAGAGGAAAATATAAATGAACAAAAAATAACCTTTCCTTGAGAATTTTTTTATTCGTGAAATATTCCAATGAATTACATTCGTGCATAAAAATGACCAGATATTTTTGCATTCAAGCGTGGTATCTTATACAAATTGCATTCGGTTATTTTCATATTTTGTAAAAGAGCCCTCGTCCTTCGGACTCGGGCACTTTCGCCAAAATATGAAAATAAACTCTTGCAATTTTTAGATATCACGCTTTCTTGCAAAATTATCGGTAATTTTTATGTACTCGTGGAATTATAACCGATAGTAAATCAGAGTTTCTAGCTCAGTGGAGCTTTGTTATTGCTAAGTGCAGAAGTCGAAGTGAAGAATTTCGATTACAGAGAGTAGAGTAGAGTTTATTTTCGTGTGTGACAATATAAAATTGTATTCAGTCGTCGAGTTCATACTATACTATAAACATATAATAAATACAATAAATAAGTGCATAGCATACTGCAAATATGTAAAATATATAAAATGTGACTGATAAAATATTTTTGGACAATACGAAATTTTTTAAACTCTCTATCAATAAAGTAATATAAGACATGCACCTCATAACATTTAAGCGCGAATCCCACTATACGTAACGACACCGTCACGTCTCCGCACCGTCACCGAACCGAAAATATCACCTTAAGGCGCGAATCCCACTATACGTACCGTCACCGTCACGTTTCCGCACCGTCACCATCACGGTAAATATTCTTACATTGCAATTTACATTTTGTGATTATGTTTATTGCTTGCAATGTAAGAATATTTACCGTGACAGTGACGGTGCGGAGACGTGACGGTGACGTTACGTGTAGTGGGATTCGCGCCTAATTCATACTAGCCGGCAAGCAGCAGTCAGTTTGTCTGCCTGTAGAGAGTGCGATATATTCTGAGAAGGAAGGACGAGGGCAAATATCACACATTATTTTCGGCATTAGAAGATGATGAATTAAAGTTTTATAAATATTTTAGAATGTCGCATAAGCAATTCTTCCCTCTCTTGCATAGAATTGAAGGCAGAATAACAAAGAAAAACACTAAGTTTATATTATTTTCAAACAAATATTAATCCGACGTGAACAGAGACGTCAGTCAATGCACACTAACGTATTACACACGTACAGTCGACCCACCGACAAGCACCGACACGTCAAATATTCTCTCGCTACAATCGCCGACGGAGGTGACGGCGACGGGAGGTGGACGTGACTGATAGTGTGATTATGTTCATATCTTGCAATGTAAGAATATTTACCGTGACGGTGACGGTGCAGAGACGTGACGGTGACGTTACGTATAGTGGGATTCGCGCCTTATGGGTGAAAATGGACGAACAAATTTCAATTAAGGATCAGAGTCATCAAGAAAATAAGTTTGTAAACTCTTCAGTCTTATAAAATACATTTATCTACACCCGTACTCTAATAATACACTTATATGCCCACAACCCGTTTTATAATGAAATCCATTACGATACAGATTTTCATTACGATACAGATTTTCAACCAATAGAAACCCATTATTTTTCAATCAAGCATGATGTGCAAGCTTTGCATTTCAACGTTTGTCAAGTCAAAATCAGTAGGTATTGAATTTTTGAAGAATTTAGTCAGTTTTCGATAATCGTATGAAAATGTTTTATAGCAGTGATATAGAAGAATTACCAGCGACCCTCTAAAGATGTCTTAGACAAGAAAAAAATACAGTCGAAAGGATTATATTTTTCATTTGACAAATGCAACACATGTTTTTATTTTCAACCAAATGATATGAGCTCTCATGTCCGAGTGGTCAAAGACGCCGTCAGTGATCAGTTACGTCCGGGTTCAATTCCTGACCTCGCCCAAATTTTTTTTTCATTTTTTCTTCTTTTTATTTCTCATTGTTGTATTTTCCGTTGTTATACCAATAATTATAATTTTGAAGAAGAAATACGATTGATTACCTACTATTATTTTGTTCAATATAAATACCTAATAATATAATATTTTCAGTTCCTCATTATTTATTGGGTGTAGATAAAATAGCGTATGCAACTCTCATGTAATGGTTATTAATACACTCGCATAAACCATACGAAACTCACCTTCGGCTCGTTTCGTATCCCGGTTTATGCTCATGTATTAATAACCATCATTACACGATCGTTGCATAATATACTATTTCTTTCAAAAAACCCTTTATCTGCTTAGAAAACTTTACAGTGGTTAGTTCCTTCCATTCCTTTGGAATCAAATTGTAAAAATAGATAGATATCTAAATGAGTTGTAATTCTTGGACAAGCGGCAGTATGGCATTATGACTGATTTGTGTCTAGTATTAAATTTATTTTGAGCCAGATGATTGGAGGAATAATTTCTTGCAAAAAGTAGACATTCCTAAATGAATTGGTTTTGTTACTGTCAATATACCCAATTTTTTGAGAAGTGAGCGACAACTTTCTACAAATTTTGAGTTTGTGATTATTCTTATTGCCCTTTTTTGCATTGTGAGTATTTTGTCAACGTGTGCAGATCCACCCCACAATATGATTTCGTAGTACATTCCGTGGTACTGTGAAAAATAGCATGGTAGGCCATCAGGACAACACCCTCATTCGTAATATCCTTAATATTCCTCAGAAGATATGCACAAGTTGACAATTTTTTTCGAAGATTGTATATATGATTTTCCCATGTCAATCTACAGTCAAATGTTACTCCTAGGCATTTCACCGTTGAATTGTTTTCTGGAGATATATTTGTTATTCAGTGTAAAAATTAGTGTTTGTGTTTTATCTCGATTAAGTTTTAGGACCGAGCGTTTGAAATTTAGCAGAGCAATTTAAGCGATTCTATTGTATTGTGTTGTGATAAAGAGTTGTAATAAGTAGTTTGGTGTTAGTATAACTACTAACAACTGGTGTTGTTTGGAATTTTAATCAACGAATCGCAGGGATTATCGTAATACTTTTATAGAAGCATTGAAATATACAGTTTTTGATCACGATTATCTAATTTTGAGTAGTACCAAAAAGGCCTAAACGCAGAACTGTCACTCTTGAATGACAATTATCAATTGGTGAATAACAGGCTTCAAACAAATTGCGGCAACATCGAGAGTGCTGGCAACCAAATGCCAAAAAGAGTACCTAACAGGTGCCAAATTTGAAATTTAATATAAACGTTCCAATTACCTTCAATGGATTGGTACTATAGGGTTGATTTCATGTCGTCATCGATGATGTGCGACAGTTTTTAGATTGTATTCACTATACTTATCAACAATTATTGTTTGTTAAATTTTCTGATTTTACTTTCATAATCTATACATCACTTTGAGTATTATTCAATGTTCCACAATTCTATGATAATCTGGCTACAGGGTTCTTCAAAATTTGACCACGCACCTGATTACTCGCAACAGTTTTTGAATTGTATGAGCTATAGTTCTTACTGAACGATATTTGTGAACAAAAATATTCGCGATTTTTTCAAAATTAATTCAAAATTAATAAACATCTGTCAAAAGCGATTTATCATAGCTGCAATTCTAATCAAGCGATATCTCACGAGAGAATTTTGATACCGACGGTCTCATTGGCTGAACTCTGGCGGGATCTTTCGTTTACCACTAGAATCATTAGTATACAAAATATGTATAGACGAGCCACTTTATAGAAAGCTCACATCTTACAGACAAGTTTGACTGATTGATACTTCGATTTGAAGTGTTTGAAATTTGAATGCGATCGGAAGTTCAAGTAAAGTCAATATTCGATTCTATTCCGTTAAGTCCTGCTCGTTTCATTTCACGTTGTACTTTCCACGTTTTTATCGTTACTATTGCTTTTGTGGAGTGAATTTTTCACCCCTAGTTACTCTCATAATGAAGCAATTTGAATTTTTTGTGATGTTAATAGTGCCGAATCTAATATCTATCTGCGTAATATATTAAGTAGCTACCGCAGGTAAATTATTTCTTAGTGTTGGATAATATATGTTAGTTTCAACATATATTTCGGAAATAAAAAAATAATATTGATACAAATCTCCTGGCGCCTGCCATGGCGATCGTAGACGAGAGAGCGTCATTTTTCCTGGAACTCTCGTCGCGACTGGAATATTCGATTACCGAGATTTGACTCGAAGATTCTTCATAGGCGTACGCAGGTATATATACGGGAGACACTTCATAGCAGAGCTAATTAGTTATTTAGAGAGACAGTTATTCAGCAGAGTGATTCAGAGCTAAGTGGAGAGAGCTTTGTGCAGAAGTCGAAGTGTAGAATTTCTACCTGAGCAGCTAGCATGTGTTGTGATAGAGAGTTCTAATGAAAGTAGTTTTGTGTGGTTTGGAGTTTTAATAAGAGAACCCATGAATTATCGTAACAATATACGGTTGCCTGTAAGATTTTCACATATTATATATCTGAAAATCTTACAGGCAACTGTATATTATTTGTTTAATAAAGATTTTCATCAAGTAACGGCCACTTTCATCCAGTTTCGAAAATAGAAGATAGTTTTGAAAATCCCAGAATCAGAATTTGTCAATAATAGAACCCGAGTTTATTCTGACGATAATGAAAACGAACTTCACCTTTAATGACCTTTGTTGACTTACTTGGCTAGAAATATATATATCAATATATATATATATATATATATATATATATATATATATATATATATATATATATATTTTCACTGATTGTTTTGCAGAATTTTCCAGTTTAACATACTTTTTCCACCGTTGCGTTAGTGAGAATGGTTGTTACGTGCCTAGTAAAAAAGGATTCCGCCGGTCGTACAGGAAATGTGACTACGTTACCAGTGCCCCTCTATTGGCGATCTCACGGAGGGATTTCTTTACTTGCAATTATTCAAAATCAAGAATGCGAGAGATCGAGAATTCTGACTTGGGAATTTTCATGTATAAAATAACGCACCAAAGTGAAAACAATATTATAACTGATTATAACTTTGATGAAACGCAGTAATATCAAACTTTTAGCAAACTCTCTCTGTTGATATTTGAGAATTATTCGTAGATGTTCGATTTGTACAAAAAAAGAGGGCAGAGCCTTTATAAGACAGCTATTTCCCTTACTATATGGCGCGATCGATTGGCGCTGGATCACAGAGAAATCACTATTTCTTGTCAAAATTGTACATAAATCACTCGAAACTTCGAATAGGCAGAAACATGTATGGGATTTTTCTACCCAAACGAAGAATAGATTTCTAAAAAGTTTTTTTTCATAATTTTTTTTATGCGCAGATTCGCACGAAAGGGAAGCCCTGTAATGTTCAAAGAACAGCGCGTGAATCAAGTTTCAGGTAATACGAATCAACATTCCCTTGAATTTTTGAAGTTTGTAAGCCTCAGGAAAGACCTCTTTCGACAAGGAGTTCAAAAGCTCAGCTATTCTATTGAAAAAAGATCCCTGAGCAAGAGAGGTTCGAAAGGTCTCCAAATTCACAAAAAAGGGGTGGGAATCCTGTACTCGTCGAGTCATTCATGCAGATATTGCCAAGGGTGGAACGATTGATAGCAATTCGGAAGAGCACTGACCGTGAAAATATCTATAGAAGAGAGACAAGTCTTCGACCTTCTACGATGTTCCATTGAAGTGGGCGAATCTGTGAGCGAAAAATCACCAACAAGACAGATTGCCTTTCTCTGAATAGAATCGAGAAGCCTCCTGTTTTCTCTAGACATTTGATAAGCTTCATATTGATTGCTTTTTCCATGGCTTTGGAAATATTAAAAAGCAATGCAATTGGTCTGTAATTACAAGGTAAAGTTTTCTTCCCATTTTTAGGAACTGGTTGACCTCTTGCTGTCCTCCAGTACTCAGAAAAAAAAACCCAAGTTATATGAAAGGTTGAATAATTCGCAAAGTATTGGTGTCAATTTGGGGGCACATGCTTTCAGAACAATTGCTGGAATTCCATCAGATCCGCAAGCCTTATTCCTCTTCAGGTCCATTGAAATATTTCTTATTTTTGTTTGGTGAAAATTTATCTCAGGCATATGACTGTCGACATGCGTGATACTCGGAAGATCTTTTCCTAATGAGTCTGGAGTAGAATTTCCAGCAAACATATTTGCAAATATATTTGCTTTGTGTTGGGCTTGTGATCCATCTTCTCTGGTCAAAGGGGGAAATGAAGTGGAAGTGAAATTTTTGGAGGCAGATTTAGCAAATGACCAAAACGAACGAGAATCTTTTAGACATTCAACAAGTTTTGAACGAGTTATATCATTATGTGCTTCTTTAGCAGCTTCAATTGTTGCACTACACCTATTTGTTGCGTTAACATACTCGGATCTAACCTCCAAACTGGGATCTTGGCGCCAGCGATTGAATGCCGCTTGTTTGGATGTGACAGCCTTAGAGTAGCTTTTATTGAACCGTGGTTTCTCAGGCTGTGGTCTTTTTGTACTACTTGGAATGAATGTTTCCATTCCCAGAATAATGGTATCAGAGATTTCTTGGACACATAGAGTTCGAACAAGTTGTTGAAATCAAAGTGTGATTGGAATTACCCAAGGGGAAGTGAATTTTGATCTGGTAAATATAAGAATGAGTAGTGAGAAACAAGTCCAGTCTATTGCCAAATTGGTTACTCATCAAGAATACGAGGGGTTTGATTTATGAGTTGTTCCAGATCATTAGTAATAACAAATGCCTCTGCCTGTCGTCCTCTTTCATCTGTTCTATTCGAGAATTCGAGCCATGAAGAATTATGTACATTAAAATCACCCAATATGATGATCTCGGCGCTGGCACGATAAATCTTTCCTGAAGTATAGACAAACACCACCTTTGAAACGAAAGCAAGAATATAATTCATAACCTGGACAAAGCATATGTACATTAATTATTCGTATATGAATTGACCTGAGTTTCAGTAAGAATAAGAATGCCAGGTTTTCAGGTGGTGATGCACATCATTGATATTTTTATTCATACCACAAAAATTACAATAATCGATTCTCAATACTCTCGATGAAGGTTCCCCCGAGTACCTCCTACCCGGAAATCCGATTGGGAAAGTATTCTACTTCCGGAGTTTTTTACTCTGGGAGAGAGACATTATCGTCATTTTTCAAATTTAATAGTTGGGAAAACCGGAAATATCAACCACATACTGAAACGTGAATTACCACTTCACAGCACATTCATCAGGATAGCATTTCATTCTCAAACCCCGGCAAGGTTATTTCGTTCTGAGAAAAATGCCTCTTGAGCTTCTCGGTGAGTATATGAATATTGCAGATTACCGGAACGACATTGCAATCAGCCTAAAAGTATTAATTCTGTCTTCACATCAAGGACCGCCTTTCATCAATGGTGTTCCTCGACGTACCCCTCCCGGTCCTCGTGGGGCTCCTCGCCACGTTGCGAAGGTCGTCGCAATATATAAATCCCACGCTCGCCCGTTCATTCATCGTCCGCAATCCTCGATCGATAATGCGGGCACGCGCGTTCGATTCATTTGTGTTCGACCAATGGGAGACGAGCTCCTTGCGCTTCGTAAGTTTTTTACTATTTGTACGATTCCCGAATATGGTGTCTTCTCCATCGGGAGCAATTATTGAGGGCATAAAAATGAGCTTTATTTGCGAATAAGCAGGGTTCTTTCAAATCTGTACCAAGTTCATACTCTAGACTAGACTGCAAGAATAACACTATTTTATATAGTCGAATGACCTAACATGAATCATATCCAGGAATGAAAAATAAGAAGTTCCCTTCTTCAAGATGATAGATACTGAATAACTAATCGCGAATAACCCAGTTTCGTGAGTAGTTAAGGTTTAACTTTTCCTTAACGTACATGCTGAAAAGAATCACCCTGATTTTTCACCTTCTCGGCCTTGTGGAACAAGACACGCCGGATGTACGAAAATCGGATAAAACTTAATGATATCTCTCCAGGACAGTTTCTTTTAGACGTTGGATGAGTTTCAGAACAGTATTTGCTTGGAAGAGGTTGAAAATGTTCCTTGCTGAATGGTAACGGTTCGGATTTCCAATTTCTATATTATTAACTCTATAACTAACTATATTTTGAACTTTTTGCTAAGAACTAAAGGATAAAAATACAAATCAAATAAGTTATTCAAATCCAAACAAAAGGTTGAGATGGATTTTATGGTCAAAAGTGAAATTGAACTTTTGATTGATCAAAGAAAATAATTTTATGACAAAAATTGAGATATCGAATATAATAATAATAATAATAATAATAATAAAGTTTATTCAAAATTCATAAAAAAGAGCATATACATCAATTTGTAAAAAGGTGAATAAACAGTTCAATTACACCCGCGAAGTTGAAAACTTGTTGCGGGAGATACGAATTACATTTATGTATAATATATTTGATAAATTTGTAGAATTCAACAAAATAATATTGAAAAATCAACTAATTTTCTTAATTGAAGTGAGAGATTTCATGAAATAAATTTCGACGTGATTCTTGAATCCATTTTTTAATCTGTAGTTTGAAAGATACTAATGACTTGATCATTTTTATATGATTTGGAATCAAATCATAGTAGAATGGCAATAAATATTTAAAATTTTTCTGAGACGTTTTTGTTTTAACTCTATTTTTCAATGTGATATTATTTTTATTCCTTGTATTATAAATATGATTATTGAAATTTATATTCAATTTGTGTTTATGGATATAAATCATGATGTTATATCCGAATAATTGTCTCATGTCCATTTTATGTGTTTCTATGTACAGATTTTCACTTGGATACAAATAAGACTTATTATATATTATTTTCAAAAACCGTTTCTGAAGAACTTCAAGATTTCTAATGTGGGATTTCATGACCCCTCCCCAAGCCAGAATCCCATAATTCAATTGGGACTGTATTAATGAAAAATAAAGAATGTTAAGGGTTTTTACGCTCATAAATGTTTTGAGATACTTGAAATATTCGATCTAAAAATATCCCCACATTTGAAACACCCCGAACATTAGAAACATTTTATCTTGAAGACACGAACCCGACTGAAATAGAACAAATAATAAAATCGTTGAAATTGAAAAAATCTCCCGGTATTGACAAAATCACTTCAGAAGTTTTAATATTCTTATCAAAAACAATATCAGAACCATTGACTCATCTGATGAATTTCATCATGAATTCAGGAGAAATTCCAAAATCTTTCAAAGTTGGCATTATCAAACCCATATATAAATGTGGTGATAAATTAGAAGCTAAAAATTACAGGCTTATTTCATTAATATCAAGTTTAGCTAAAGTTTAGCTTCGTAATTTCTTCAAAAGGAATGCTATGTGTTTGTCCCATTTCAGATGTTTGTCAATTATAACTCCTAAATACTTGATACTATCAGTTTTTTCAATGCTAGTATTATCATGAAGTATTAGTGGTCCTAAGTCCGGTGGGGAAATATTATAAAATGAGAATGAGACATATTTTGTTTTCTCAAAATTTACTGTAAGTTATAATCAAACCAATTTTTAATCTTCTCAAAATCTAATGTAGTTTTGCTTTGTAATTCATTCTAGTTTTTTTCCCCATATAATATGACAGTATCATCTGCGAAACTATGAATTTCACCTACAGTGTCAATATTAAAAAGGTCGTTGAGATAAATATTAAATAGAAGTGGCCCTAAAACGGTTCCCTGCGGTACACCGAATTGAAAGATTTTCTCTTCACTTCTAGCTTCACCAATTTCAACATATTGAATTCTATTTTCTAAATAATTTTTGAGGAGCTTATGAACCTTGCCACGAAATCCAATATTTGCCAATTTTACTAATAGTCGGTTATGCTCAACCGTATCAAAAGCTTTAATAGCCAAAACTGAATATTGATTATCAAGATGTTGATAAATATTATTAGTTAAATGACAAATGGCATCCTGAGTGGAATTTTTTTTTCTGAATCCAAATTGTTTTTCTGAAATCAGATGATTCTTTTCCAAAAAAAGTTCCAATCTATATTTCAAAATTTTCTCAAAAACTTTAGCTAAACTTGATATTAATGAAATAGGCCTGTAATTTTTAGCTTCTAATTTATCACCACATTTATATATGGGTTTGATAATGCCAACTTTGAAAGATTTTGGAATTTCTCCTGAATTCATGATGAAATTCATCAGATGAGTCAATGGTTCTGATATTGTTTTTGATAAGAATATTAAAACTTCTGAAGTGATTTTGTCAATACCGGGAGATTTTTTCAATTTCAACGATTTTATTATTTGTTCTATTTCAGTCGGGTTCGTGTCTTCAAGATAAAATGTTTCTAATGTTCGGGGTGTTTCAAATGTGGGGATATAATAATTGATGAGATGGTCTGAAATAATCTTTTTGTTATCTGTTATTGTATCATCACTCAATTTCATAGATTTTATTTCTTCAGTGGTTTTATGTTCATGGCAGATATTTTTGACACATTTCCATAAATTACCAAGTGAATCACTGTTGTCCGTTATCTGTTTTTGATAATACTGTCTTTTAGCCTCTCTAATAATACAGGTTAGTCGATTTTTATAAGTATTATAATCTAATTTTAATAATGCGTTATCAGGATTCTCTTTTAGTTGTTTATACAATGAATTTTTTCTACCAACAGATATTAGTAATGCTGAGGTCATCCACTCTTTTCTTTTTCTCTCTTTATTTTTTATTCTGATTCGTTTCGTACAATCACGAGTGATTATTTGAATTCTTTTGATCAAGTAGTCTGCCAAATCATCGGAATTGTTTAGTTTATAAAACTCGGTCCAATTTTCAAGTTCGAACTTCTCTTGTAGTAGTTTATAGTCAATTATGTTTTTATACAATTCTTTATCATAATTTTTGTTAGGAATTGATATGTTATACTGGAGAATTATCGGATAATGATCAGTGATTTCATATTCGTATATCATGGATCTGAATAAATTTGTATTTTGAGTACTCTTTACGAAAATATGGTCTATGCAAGATTTTTCATTATTTTTTAATCTAGTATGCCCATTAATGTATGAAACAAAGCCACATTCGCTCATTATATTGAGATATTCATGAACAAATTTGAAATTTGACAAAATATTTATGTTTATGTCGCCAACAAAGATTGTATCATTCTTATTGATATCATTTTGGTATGTGCTTAGAAAATTTCTTAGGTTATTGTTGAAAATGTATGGTGAAGTTGAAGGAGGTCTGTACAATGTTATTAAATTAATAGTTCTTGATGCCCCTATTGCAATTTTTGCAAAGATTACTTTTATATTACCCACTTGTACAATATCATATTTGACAGAATACTTATTTTTTATATATAAAATAATACCATCATTCTGGTTAATGTTTCCATAATTATAAATTTGGTTGTATCCATGAATTTCAAATAATTTTGTATTTGACAATTGCCAAGTCTCGGAAAAAATGATCATGTCAATGGATTCATTTAATTGATGTATGAATAATTTAGTCTCATCAAAATTCTTTGTTATGCTTCTGATGTTTGTATGTAAAATCTTCAAACCTTTTTCAAAACTTACATTTTTGTATTCATATAAATCTCTCACGACATTAGTCTCAATGCAGTCTTCTACTAAGTTAACAAACTTGTCCATAAAAATAGGAATAAAAATGTATATGTGATATAAAAAAGGATATTAGTGAAAATGAAGAATAAGAATATTGTGACTGGAAAATTGAGATATTTTCAAATATCTCCATTTTTTGTCACAAAATAATTTTTTTGATCAAACCTTTAAGTTTGCTTCTGACTGAAAAATCCATTTACACCGTTTGTTTGGATGAGATCAGTTTATTTGATTCATATTTCTATCCTTTCGTTCTTAGCAATAGGTTTCGATTGAGTTAATAATATAAACAATGAAGGTCCGAACCATTAATTACCTTTCAGAACAGTACTTTATAAATGAACCAGTAAATACAATATAAATTTTTTTCGAAAAATTGTTGTTTAACAGTGATTCATCGGCAAACTAATAATTCTGCGTGATTTTTTTATAGGACTTATTTTGTAGGTTTCATCACTGCGCACATTTTCCGTAGGAAATATTTTTCGATAAATCTCACTCCAAAGATAATAAATAATATCAAAATAGTGACATTTGTTTATTTAAATAATGTTTTCGGCCAAAAGTCGTCCAAATTCATGTACTACTGGACTAATATATTTTTTTTTTTTTTAGTAAGATTTACGTCAAGCACTATAATTTTAAATTTCACAGTAATACCACGTGCTATACTAGAACGTAAGAGTGTGAATCTCTCAAGGGAACCACCGTTACTGTCGCTGTCTTTCTATGGTATATATTCTCAGGACTCATTTTCGTTTTCCGACCTGAAACTATTGTAGAAACGAGGACATTTTCGAGCGATGGCGAATGTAATATTCTTTGCATTACCCTACGTTTTCAATAGCTTATTCGTTTCTTTCGGGACACCCTGTACAAATACCGACCGAGAAATCTCGGAATGAATCAAAAGAGATAAATTACAAACCAGTTGATGCTAGAAAGGGCCATTACAACCGGGTATTACGTGTGGTACGTACGTACGTTTAAGTAGGATGTAATATATGGTTTTTTAAATATTCATGTGATTTTCATTGAGGATGTCCATTACGAGAGGGTACGCGAGGTTGTTGAGGTGGGAGTTCTTTGCAAATTTATGGTCTCCTTTTGTCGTATTGTTCTCGAATCCCGATTGGGCGAATAATTTGAATTTTGAAAGATTTATTCATGCTAACAGATGAATTCAAGGGGAACTTCAAAGCCCTAAGAATTATAAACGAATAACAATTTGGAATTTCAAAATATCGAATGGCATAAACACTTGAAATCAGAAGTGCATGAGCGAAGAAAATTACTAAAAAGTGTATGAACGATGAGATTTGAACCTTTTATGTAAAAGTTGAAACGTTTTCTAGATATCAATTACCTTAACACCAAACTGATATTTTTCCCTTTGACACGTTTTGCGCTAGCAAAGTTAGCATCTTCAGGAGAAGAAAATTGAATCCAAATAAACGATAATGGTGCTGTAATTCCTTGTCCATAGGTCAACAACTTTTCCTTTAGAAATGATAAATACGACAATGAAAGAGAGTGATTAGGTACGTAACTGAAGTGAACGGTTTTAACCCAGAGATGATTAGAAAATGTAAATTCAGGAAAACGATTCGTAAATCTTCGACTTTTCAAAAAGATGTGAGAAATGAAAAGTTTATAGTAATCCTATATGAACCTCAATACACTAGAAGACTTCAACAGATATTCGATAAAGTGAAAGTTGCACATAAAACTTCTTACAAATCAAAACAGCTTCTTGGTAATCCAAAAGATAAATCGAAGAACTCTGAGAAGTCGGAAATTTACGAAATCATTTGTCAAGATTGAAACAACAAACACATCGGCCAGGACCGACGAGATATCAAAACCCGTTTCAAGGAGTATTTTGCACAAATGAAACAAGGAAGGGTAGAAAAATCCAATGTCGCCCAACACGCTCTAGAGCTAGACTCTAGACAATGACCACAAAATTGGTGAAAGCAATCTGAAACTGATCAATCATGTGCATGAAGCGCAATAAGCCCTAGAGGCTGAGGTGCTTTCCGGAGACCTGGGAGTGAAGGACAGGTCAGACGGCTTCCACAAGAAAAAAAATCATGTACATGTGGAAGTCTAGAAATAGCAAAATGTAAAATCAGCATGAATGGTGACAGGGCACCTATCCCTTTCCATCCGCTTCTCAATCTATTGTTGAAAAATTAATCAGATTAATCGATAATAACAGATGAAGGACCAAAATTTTTTTTAAGTTAATTGCTGCACTTGTTTATTGTTGAGAAATTAATCAGAATAAGTAGAAGTAACTAACAAAGGCCATATCCGAAAAACTTCAGGTATATACCTACAGCTACCTCTAGTCTTTGAATTTAGTATCAATTTTCTTCTCCTGAATATGTTAACCTTATTAGCGAAACGCGCGTCGAGTGCAAAAATATCAGGTTGGTGTTAGGGTAATTGATCTCTAGGAAAAGTTTCAACTAAATCCAAAGACTAGGGATAGCTATTCTTATACCGATCCGGATTGTATTTGTTACCACTGATCATTCAAATTAAAGCCGGGAACACATTGTTCTGATGCTACACCACGCCACGCCATCCGACGCAACGTCAGAAGGATCTGACACCGTGAATTTTAATGCATATTTATATTTGTGTGTACACTGTTCTGATGCCATCCCATCCCACGCGACTCGACGCCATCCGACATGGTACGAATCCCCACTTGCCTGATTTTCATCATATGAAATCACGTCGCATGGCACCGCATTGTACGGTGTAGTAACAGTGTGCACGCGAAGCTGGCATCATATGTATACAATGGCGGCAAAACTCGATGAAGTTTTCTTTTTTTATATAGTATTATAGTTTGTATGTAAGAAATAAATATCTTTATCCACGA
Source organism: Zygogramma bicolorata (assembly GCA_032362365.1). Lineage (NCBI taxonomy): Eukaryota > Metazoa > Arthropoda > Insecta > Coleoptera > Chrysomelidae > Zygogramma > Zygogramma bicolorata. The sequence goes on from JAVJAQ010000137.1 coordinate 87,770, forward strand.
CTGGTCTATAATGTACCCATTATACGTCTGTTTCCTCGACTTTAACGATACCCATTATTCACTAGTGAATAATGAGTCATTATTCACTGCTGTCAAATGCTTCCTTGATTTAGCTATAATATTATATTGTTTTGCAGTTCTGCTACAAACAATAGGTTTCTAAAATATTATCGTGTGAACCACCAACCATTTTCAATTCAGTTCTTCACCTACTAATGAAAAAAGGAAGGCAAGGAGCATCTACTCTGACATATTGTTAGGATAAAATGATAGTGTTTCTGAAAATATGTATGTGATGTAAAAGAAAAATCCACCAAAAAACTATTACTCTCGTATAATGGCTATTATTCTCTCGGTGAACTTCACCTCGTAAATAATAGCCATCATTATACGCTCGTTGAATAATATACTATTTGAAATACAGGTATAAATTTAAAAACGAATAAACGTTATTCTTATCGTAGACAAATCGCTAGTCGCTCTTTGGTTCTTCCTAAAAGTTGTATACTTTTTTTTGATATTCATTTCCACTAGTGAATGCAAATTCTCAAACTGCTCCTTGTTCATGCGAAAATACATGTGGAACTGGTCACTATTGTCACCCATTTCGAGAAGGTCAATTAGCGTGTGATATTCTCCATGAAAGTGACGTTCTAAATTTATTGGATGTACCCAACATTTTCTTCTTTGTTTCCGTTCTAATAACAAAGCTGATGCTGCACATTCTAGTTCTTCTTCTCATTCATCTGAGGAACTACTACTCGCCATAGTGTCTGAACTCAAACTGGTCTCATTTTCTATCATTATGTAACGTAGGGTCGCGTCGTCTCGGATGACGTGGGAACAGTGTGCACAAGGTACATCTCTGACGCATGATGTCGGATGGCGTGGTGTGGTGTAGCATCAGAACAATGTGTTCCCGGCTTATCTTGATAATAAACTAGTGCAGCCTGCAAAGTTTTTTGGTCCGATACGTCTGTTGCTACTGATTATTCTGATTCATACATTCATTAATTTAATAATTTCCATTCGACACTTTATATTGTATTGGTAAAATAATTTTTCTGAAATATATGATACAATAGCGGACAGTAACAGGTTTCAGAAAGAGAAAAATAATACGAAACCTAACAAGTAGTGCTGGAGAAAAATTCGTAAATATTATAAAAGCATTTATCAATTGAAAATTGTTTCAATTTGTTTTCGAAATCAATTAACCTTTGACTTGCTTGCATGTAGACTGGTGATTATATATTTTCAAACCCTTATAATTAGGTGACCTGTAAGATATTCTATTTTTGCAGAATGTCACATGACATGTACCGTACGTGAGACTTTTGCTATGATTCTAATAATAATAATTCTTATTAATTCTGTTTTCTGAGTGTTGAAAAACAAACTATTATCGTTGAAATAATCTGATACCCTGGTCATTAGCTCTGAGCATTTGTTCAGTGTAGAGGTTTCTCCTGCCGAGATAATGAACGAAAAATCATCTTTATATGCGGTATAATGTGTGTCACCTATAAAATAATCAAGTTGGTTAACATAGAGTATAAAAAGCAATGAGCCGTGGGTTACCCCCCTCCCCCCTCCAAAGTCAAATTTCCTGAGTTAAACTGTTGAACTATATTCTCCGAGAGTGCTTCTAACGAAACGCATTCTTTGCATTGATCAAAAAGAGATGATACCCACGAGAACGATGCTCTCCTCATACCATACATTTTCAATTTAGTCAGCAGTTTTTCGTGGTTGACACAGTCGAATGCCCTGCTGGGATCACAAAAAACTGCAGCAGGGCATTCGCCCGCATCCACATAATCAACAATCTGTTTATGAAATGAAAACATAGCAGTTGCCGTTGATTTTTTAACCGAAAACTATGCTGTTCACTTGTCAAAATGTCAAATTGTTCTGAGAAACACGTGAGTCTGTCAAGAAAGACATACCCAAATACCTTTGATAAATTGTTTGGTACTGTGACAGGCCGATAGGGACGCGATCCTCGCCTGCTGACTTTTTATTTTTAATTTTTTTGTTAATTATTTTCAAGAGTTCTTCAGATTCAGGATTCAGAAACAGTTCTCATTAAAATAATAATTATAATATGCGAAATTAACTGCTGGAATATTCTTTATCATATCAACAGGACCTTTTACGAAAAAAAGGGATAGGTCCTTGTCACCATTCATACGGTTTTTACATTTTGCTATTTCTAGACTCCCACATGCATCGAAGCCTTGTGTCTTGCACATGCCTAATCAGTTTCAGATTGCTTTCACCATTTTGTGGTCATGGTTTAAAGCGTGTTCGGCGACAGTGGATTTTTCTACCCTTCCGTATTTTATGTGTGCAAATGCTCCTTGAAACTGGCCGATGTATTCGTTGTTGCAATCTTGATAACTGACTTCGTAAATTCCCGACTTTTCTGTATTTTCTCATTCATCTATTGGATTACCAAGAAGCTTTTGCAATTTATAAGTTACAGATGCAACTTTCATATTCACTTCATCGAATATCTGTTGAAGTTGCCTAGTGTATTGATGTTCATATGGGATTACTATAAACTAATCATTACCCTCATCTTTTCGAAAAGTCGAAGATTCACGAAGTGTTTCTCTAAATTTGCACTCTCTAATTATCTTTAAAACTATCTCTGGGTTAAAACCTATGAACAAGAAATTGAAGTGCTGCCATTTTACGTTGTGGACAATGATTCTAGTCTTTAGGAATGTACCTGAACGTGTTCGTGTCTTTCCTGTAATTGTCAAATTTCATTCTGTTCGTTTCTTATGTGACCAATACATCCAGAAATGACAACTGTTGTTGTTTTTTTACTTCTTACGTGAATTTTATACTTTCACACCTATTATCGGTTAGGACCTAACCGTTAGGTTATCCTTGTATCCTCCACAACGAATATGTCATCAACATATCTGACCCTAGGGAAGTAACTGAGTTCTCTTCCAGCCTCCGTCTCAAACCATGTCATGAACTGGTTCGCTATTAATGGAGACAATTGGTTACCCATTGCTGTTCCTTCGTGCTGTGCATAATAGAAACCATTGTATTGAAAATAATTTTGATCCATGCAAAGCGAAAAACGCATGGTTTTAACTAGGAATATGACAAAGTTAATGAGTGTTTAAGCACGTCCTAAATGAATGATGGATATTTCTGGATTTCCAACGAAAAGATATTTCCTTAAGTAGATAATAAGAGCCCAATTGAAAGTTGATGTGTCTCGAATTTGAAAACCTTTTCTCCAACCGCCTGAATTATGACCTTCTTATATTAATGTTAAAGAAAAGCTGTTTCAGGATATGGATTCGTTGCCATGGTTATTGTACCAAAAAGTGGAAAATTCGACCTAGTACAAAAAATGCAAAGACTATCGAACCACTGAGGAAAAATATCTGCTTACCGGCATTTTTCGGTATCTGCAATGACTCTTTCCTAAATGTTATATCAATTCTAAATTGAAATCAACAATCATTTCATCCACTCGATCCTCAAATAATTAATATTGAATTGAACTTAAGATAATATCCCTTTAATGTAAGGATGGCCAAGTCGGTAATCTGTCACAAAAAATTGACAAGAAAATTTGAATTCAAATTCATTTGTTCAATAAATACTAATCCCAACTTGAAGTCTTGTAGTAGAATATTTACTAATCGACTGAAAAATGGTTATTGATGGTGATTCTTCTTCCAACGAGATGAATTGTACAGCTCTCAATATCAGAAAATCGGCGAATAATGCTAACATAGAACCTCTACTTACCTGTTTTCAGTATCGAATTAATTTTTCGACATGTTTATGTTCAACTGGTACAAAAACGTGTTTTCGGGACTCGTAAGATTGCGGTTTTTTTTTGTGCCAGTCGAAGAAGTAACTATTTTCGATAAAAGATTCAGTTATGTTTTTTTGTTTCAGTATTGCGGAATTAGGATTGGTCCAATCGTGAAGAGAGATGTAATGAAAGCGTCTATAATGTTGGAGCATGAAAGCCAGTAAGTAATTACCCACATCGCTGAAATTGCTTTGGAAAAATTTTAATGAAAGTAGTCATCAAGGCATGATCGATGTAGTTATTGTAGGTAGCAAAATAATATCAGTATATTATGCAACGATCGTGTAATGATGATTATTAATACATGAGCATGAACCGGGATACGAAACGAGCCGAAGGTGAGTTTCGTATGGTTTATGCGAGTGTATCAATAACCATTACATGAGAGTCGCATACGCTATTTTATCTACACCCAATGAATAATGAAGAACTAAAATTATTATATTATTAGGTATTTATATTGAGCACAATGATAGTAGGTAATCAATCGTATTTATTTGAAAAATTCTACAAAATTATAATTAATGGTATAACCACGGAAAATACAACAATGAGAAATGAAAAGAAAAAAAGATGAAATCTCTCTTCAAATGAAGGTGACTAATTGTCTCCTCATCAAAATTACATGAATTATCCTCTGTTGTATTCAATTGGATATTTGAGCAATTGATACACGCTGGAGAACACTGCAACCCTACTTTTCTACAGGCCGCATTTGGCACTACAACTTCTCTTGGGATTGGAAAAAATAGATCGTTTTAGTTCAAGAGAGTTCAAGATTATCAGCATTTATAAAAACTCTTGTTTGGTAAAAAAATATCGAAATTAATTTATATCTTCTGAACGGTAATAGATAGGTATAGGGAAATAGTAAATGAATTTGTTGACAATGTGACAATGAATCATAATATGATATTATATACGGGGTGTTCCATTTGAATAATCAAAATCCGCTACTTTATAGTAGAAGCGACAACGCCGCATCGTCTAAAATATTTTAGGCGTGTAGCTCATATTGATTTATGCATACTGTGAAATTTTCAGGTTGATCCGTTGAATAGTTTGTCAGAAACGGCTAATTGAGCTCTGTATATGTGGCAAATGTGTGAATGTTGTGCGGAATGTGACACAATGCGATATCTCAGGAATAGTGATACTCAGTGGAAAAATATGGGGATCATTTCTGTAGAGAATTTTGAGTTTTACAACTTTTCGAGAAAACCCCAAAAATCCTGAAATTTTGACCCTCGACTCCGAATAACTTTCTAAGCACACATGGTATTGATAGGGACTTGGTCAGAAAATTTTCATTTTTCGTGGATTCGTAAAATTGACTTCCTTTCTCGATGTGGATTAGGATTGTTTCGCTTCAATAACTGTCGGAAAATATTGGCACTGAAACTATCATACTCTTCTACCAGAGGAGAACTTCCATAATGTTATTATAGGGCTTGCAATCTGCCTAAATGTTATAACAGATAATGCCTTCGTATATAAAATATTTTTTATAAAACTGTTTCGAATATCTAATATAATCTTCTTTCATAACTATATTGTCCGAGGTAGATCGTATGGGTATTTTCCCTTATGCTACCCCAGCATACCGTTGTTTTTATTCTCATTTCATCTCTTTACACACAACGTTATATTTAAACACCCTCTCACTATTTTCAGTTGATACGTAGGTACCAATTTGGCCCATTAAAAAGTGACCCTACCTTCTTTTTGACCAACGGGGGTTGGCCCTACCAATCGATCAAAACTGAGCCAGACGAATATATAATTACGATATTTCTGTTATCAGGTGGGATGCATAATTAGAGTGTTTTTCCATTTTGAAAACTAGTTCTATGTTCTCCAATATGTGTGTAGAATGATCTTTCCGCTTGACCCATAGAAAACATCATATATTTTGTGTTGATATGGATTTGCATCAAGTATCAGACCAGTTCGATTTCCAAAAGCTTGACTGTTACCAAATTGTGTGAGAGAGAATGACCGTCACGTTTGTAATTCTATCTCCCCAATCTCAACTTGAGTTGACTCGAAAATCAAACTCGTGACAATTTATATACTTGACTTGACATGATTTGAGATTGAAACTTTTCCTAGAGATCAATTACCCTAACACCCAACTGATATTTTTGAACCCGACGCGCGTTTTGCTTACAAGATGCTGAAGATGCTAAACTTGATGCTAATTGATTGAAAAGTTTCAACTTTTACACCAAAGGTTTTGCTTGACATGAAATCAAACTACTTGATTAATTAATTAATTAATTAATTCTGCAAGCTCGCTAGCGCTTAGACAAAATCTGTGGGTTCCCCGAGCTCACTGAATCAATCGCGTAGTCTTGCCCAGCATTGTGCTCAGTGTTACAAACGTAACACTTTTGTTACATTTCACAGCCTGTGCGTTACAGCCTTCCAAAAAATGGAAATGTGTTACATTTAAGAATTTTACTCACGCTGGCATTGAATAAAATCAAAAAATATCAAAACTATCAAATTATTTGAGTGAGGTTATAAAACACCACTAACTGATGTCCAGATGTGTTCTATTTATGTCTATGAGTGAGGTATTTCATACAAACTACCAATTGGAGTTCTTGTTTGTTTTGTTATTGAATTTGATTTTCAAGAAAACAGGGTCCAAATGTCTTATTCATTATCTGTGTTGGTTTTTTCATTTGAATTTTTTTTGATACCACTAGTCTTCCGCTTTGGACATCAAAGACATATTTTAAAATCTTCTTTTTCTTTTCTCGTGCTCTTTGTTTCAGTAGAGTTTCTGATGATTTTATATTTCACCCAAAATGAAGCATATTTTTTTCTTGAAAATTTGGTTCAATTCTTATTTTTTGTTACTTCTGCTATAATTTGTTCCAAAACATAGAAATTTCTCATTACTTGACATTTAAAAGCACTTCTTGGACCTGAACTTGACTTGTTTTCTAGTCAAGTGAATCTCTGAAATTGAGTTGCCTTCCAGATACGCCACCATACTGGCCTTTGACGTGAAAGTGGAACGCGACGCTCAAGAGCTGGCCGACAGCCTCGGCGTGAAAATTTTCCAAGCCGACATCATCTACCACCTGTTCGACAGGTTCATGGAGTACCGCGAGGAGCTGAAACAACGGAAGCGCGAAGAGTTCAAGCACGTCGCCGTCTTCCCGTGCAAGCTCAAGATTCTTCCTCAGTTCGTGTTCAATTCGCGGGATCCCATCGTGGCCGGCGTAATGATCGAGGCGGGCATCCTCAGGGAGGGGACGCCTATCTGCGTGCCCAGCAAAGAGGTGAGCGATTCCGGAGTGCCGCGAGGTATCGCATCGGGGCCACCGAGCTTCGACGTTTATAGAACGATATCTTCGTAGTTTTCTGGGTTATCGAACTACCACAACCTGAAAACATTTTGAGTTAATGTAGGAATCTATACTAGGGTAGACTTCTATCTTCCTCAAAAATTGCTGTGTCAATTAAAAAACAGTTCCTTTTGGATAGTTCAATTAGTCAGCAACTTCCATTTGGCACCAAGTTTGGTAATGGGATTCTTAAAACTGAATTCATGTTGAAAATATTATATTTGACACTGAGGAGTCGATTACCTGAGGTACTTTATATATTAACAACACACACCGTCTAACAATGAATACTCCAACATAAAAGTAACTAGAGATACAGAATTTAGCCAGCCAGCCAGAAATGGAACAAGAATAAAACTTCATGGAATATTCAGAACTTTGAGTTGAGTTTTTCGGAACCTCCATGACTATTTCAAAGTTGTCAACTGTTTATAGAATGAATGCATAGCAGTGTTTTGTAGATTTAATTTCTTGAAGACCGTTATGGTTCTCTATAATAACAATGTTTACCTGTAAATGCAAGTTGAGTCTATTGAGATAGCAATGCCCGCTACTAAAACTCTCTGTAATAACAATTCTCCCTAATATAAACTCTCTGTTATACAAATTCTACACGTCGACTACTTGCACTTAGCAATAACAAAACTCTCTCCACTCAGCTCCAATAAACTTGATCCACTTAGCTCTGAATACGAACTTCCGAATAAGTAACTCTTCGAATAACTGACTCTCTCCGCGACGAAGTCCTCTCCCGTATATATACCTGCGTACCTATCGAGAATCCATTTTTGAAGACTGGAATCACCTTTCTAATTTTCAGTTTATTCGGTAATTCACCAATACAAAATGATAGGTTAACGACTTATGTCAATGGTGAGATGATGAAAAGAAGAAGTTTCTTCACTAAAAATTGTGGAATTTTATCAAAGCCAGACGATTTAGAGTTCTTGGGTTTATTGAGCGAAAGCTCTTCTAATTCACTGGTGCTGTATGGACACAGGAGAAGTGGATTTGAAATTTCAGTTCTAATTTCTTGAATATGTTTTGTTTGTCTTAGTATGCTGTTAATAATATCTGATGTAGCTTTTTTGAAAAATTCATTCAAGCTGTTTGCCATTTCTAGTAAATCTCTAGTAAGCCATTTTCGTCCGATTGTAGCAGAATATTGTCTCTATGTTTACTATTTTTATTATTGAAGTCGTTAATGAGTTTCCAGACACTTTTAGTTGGGTTATCAGAGTTTGAAATGATATTTTGATAACGACTTTTTCTACTCGAGCTCAAGAGTTTTCTATGTAACTTTTTTTGTTGGTTATAGTACTCGCGAAGATGGGGAAATTTTCTTGACAGTACATGTAATTGTTTAAAGTTCATACTTGATTTTCGAACCTGGTCACGGTGGCTCCTTTTTGGGGAAACTTACCCCGGTCTCCTGCATGACAGACGGGGGATGGAATTGTGGTAAATATGTAAACATTGGCAAAAGATGAGACGGACAACTATTTACTATTATTTCTCCCAAAAATGTTTATACTAGACAGGCTGAATCTTCAACCATCATGGAAGGAGCGCAGTTGTTTTTATTTGCTGTTTGTAATATTCGACTCATCATTCAGGTATTGTTTTCTGTTGCAGTTTGTGGACATTGGCATCGTTACTAGTATAGAGAGTAATCACAAACAGGTAGAGAGTGCAAGAAAAGGTATGGAAGTTGCTATCAAAATCGAGCCCATACCTGGTGAATCCCCCAAGATGTTCGGAAGGCATTTCGATGAAACAGATTTCCTTGTCAGTAAGGTGAGAGGCTTTTTTACAGTTTTTCAAGAGAGCATTTGTTCCTTGGTATTACTATCAAGGATGTGCCTGAAACGATGCATTTGAGAGTCTAGGACTAGCAAAGTGTTTTTTCTGCGGGTTCGGTTATAAATTTCACTCGGTATAACGGAACAAAACGAATTTATCCACTGAGCACTATATAACAGATTATTTTCTTCGATAAGTGTAACCAATGAAAAAGTTGAAGGCTAGACTGCTTTTATAGCGATTATTTTTATCACTGGTCAATATGTGACGTATTTGACATTTCAACCAATAGTAGCGGCTTATTCTTTGGTTATTCTAGCCAATCATTGGGTATTTTACTGATGAAACTGCCTGGTCCTTTCGATAAAACGTTGTTTTTCTTTGAACAGTCGAAACTATACGGTTTACCGCGTCGATTCTGTTGAACTGGCTCATATTTATATAAATTGTAATGAATGAAGAGTTACCTTATTATTAAAAGTCATTCACTTCCCACTTTTTCAGCATAATAATAACAGAACACATTTCAATGAACACTCAAACACGTAAATAGCTCATAACCCCAACTTTATGACAGATACTGCGAACGACCGATTCAAATATTTAAGGTTTCCTGAACTCAAATGAAGATAGCGTACAATTAGTTTTTATTAAATACAGTTCATTTTTTGTTGTATGAGAAGAAACCGTTGTATGAAGATTTTGATACAACGACATAACGAATGATTTTATGTTCCTTCTGGCGCGATTTTCATTTCATAAGAAATTTTCAATTATCAACCTTGTACAATGAGAGGTGTGACGCCATCTCTTGGTATCGTCAGCAAGCATTATCATATGCACTGTGTAAGCATCATATCTCTTCTGGATCCTAGAAGGCATACATCGTTGTTTGGCATTTCAAATTTGTAAAATTTTCACCTATTCTCCTTTCCTTCTTATGTAAATGAAATACTGATCAAATAAATTGTTCTTCCTTCTATTCGTTCAAAGAATAATCTCTCCAAATCTTCAAATTTAATAAGATAAATTTTCATTTTCGAAACACTCAAACTTTTTCATTTTGAGGCAAAAGCATTCAAACAAACCGAATTAAATAAAGTCACTCGTCCTACGGACTCGTAATTTTATCAATCGGTTTGTTTTCATACTTTTGCCAAATAAAAAAGTTTTTGTTGAAAATGACAATATGTGGCGAGATATGTGATCGGATCTTTTTAAATTGAAAATAAACGGTAGCTTTTCTGAACCTTTTATTTTCGTTGTGTCTTCCTCAATGCAAGGCCCGTAAACCACATCACAGTAATTGAACAACGATGAGTTACTGGCATAGCATATTTTTTATGTTAATATTTAAGCTGAAATGGTTGGAGTATGCCTTCTGAATGCATTTAAAATAATGAGGGATGATTTAGAAGGATTGATATGGAGATGTTCAGCAAGTGATATTAGACAGTCTAAGGTCTAAGTCATCATTCAGCAATCTATTAGCTTTGGCTAAATTCGTGAAGGAATGATATAATTCAATACAATATACGACAATGAAAAATGTATGTATTTGCAATTTTGACAATTCCCTTTACACACAACGTAATAATTTGAAACCATTTCGAATCCGGCTCGAAGGACCAATCAATGTTCAGTTGGTATGAGGGTGGACTGTATGTTCTATGGAAATTACTACCTTGTGTTTCAAGAAAGAAATCACAGTTTATACGCGGTATATAATGATTTGCATTAATTTAAACGGAATTCTTTATAACAACTAGTACAAACAAATTAATAAACTCAAACAAAATGATATAAGATGGGCAAGGACTTAACAATAATAATAATCTCAATTATTCCCAAGAAACTACAAAGTTTTTAACATGGATAAAAATCAATCTCAATTAACGAAATCATTTGGTTACTAAGTAACAATGTACATTAATAATTACATTATATGATAATAAAAATAAAAGTTGTGTATACAAAGAGCAAAAAATGTTTCAATTCAGATTTGAATTATGTTTTCGAAATCATTTTCAATTATTCTGGAAGATTTTTGTAGATTTCAACACCATAATGATATATTGATTTCTTTCCGAATTTCGAACGATAAGATTCAACAATTAATTGTTTTGTTTGTCTCGTATTATGATTAATTTCACTGACGTTCAAAGATGAATGTTTTTTTTTCTGACTGAATGTATGAAATAACAAATTTTTAATTGAAAAGCAGATTGAATATTCAAAAGACCATGCGGTTTATATAAATTTGAGGTTGGATCAAGATATGCTATTTGAATATACATTTTATTATTATTCCAATTTGTAGTCTTTCGAGAGGATTCAATATCTATGTATTGGCTGTTCCCCAATTGAAATCAAATACTAGAGATTTGAATACATCAAACAGAAAAAAAAATACACCTTAGATATTTTGTAGGAATGAACTGTCTGGCCCTAAATAATATTCCTAGAAGTGGTCTGACTTTTTTTTCAGCATTTATATATGGGTATTCCAACATAGCCTTTCGTGAATGTACAACCCTAATCATTCTGTTGGTTCGGCAATATTTGATAATTTTGTTTTCAAAAGCCAAATTATCTCTCTGTGTGGTTCTGTTTTTGGTTATGAACATTACTGAGGACTGTTCATAATTCAAAGTCAATTTGTGATAATTTAGCCAAGAAGACAACAATTTCAAGTCAACAATCATGTCTTCATATATGTCTTTGGTTTTACTAGAAAAATAAAGTAGCGTTGTATCATCCGCGTATAACTTAATATTTCTTTTCGATAATAATTTAGAAGCAGAATTATTACAGATCAAAAATGAGAGTGGACTCAAAATAGAACCTTGTGAGAACCCACAAGTGATAGATTTTAGTGAGCTGGGTTTTCTTGCTTAGGTGAACAAATTTTTTTCTATTAGATAGGTAATTTTTGAACCATTTATGAGTGATCCCTCGAATACCAATGCTTTCCAATTTTTTTTATTCAATTTGGTGATCAACTGTGTCGAAAGCCTTCTGCAAATCAAGAGATAATAGTCCATATTTCTATTTGATGATTTGCTCTATTGACCTCAACCCAAATGCTAAACTTGTTAGCAAAACATGCGTTCAGTGCAGGTAATATCAGTTTCGTGTTCGAGATCGGTCAAAAAACGAAGAAATTTTCTTTCTCGGCCTGCCTCCACCAAATATTTCGTTACCGCTTTCCAGTTTAATCTCGGCTCTGTTTTCCATGCCTCTTTCGCAGCCGTTGCCTAGAAAAATATCGAATCAGCTTTAGGCGGCCGCGGGCGTCGTTTCCACGGTAACGACCCCCTAACTTTGATGACGTCTTCGAGTCACGGGGCGGTAGTCGAAACGTCTAGCGAGCGTGTGCTATTCCGATTAGAATTAGTCCAGTCGGAATGTACATGAATTTGGACGACTTCTATTCAACAGCCGTGCCAAATCGCCATTTTTTTGTAGGTAGTTTGGACCTCAAAGAATATAGTGTGAAATGATGATTTTCAGCCGAAAACATCATTTGAGAAAACAAATGGCTATATTTTCATACGAAAATGTGCGCCGTAATGTAATCTGCAAAATAAGTCGTATGCAAAATTCACGTAGAATTATTTAATGATCAAACGAACTTACCTTAAGTCAAGTTCGATCATAATTATATGAAGCGTCCCGTCCGAGATGATCACAATGTAGTACCCCTTCTTCCCGCTAGTTGTCACCACGAATTCAAAGCCTAAACGAACGCACCCTCTCTGCATGTACAGCTCCATGGCACTATACATGCCTAACCTCATTACCTTTAAAGCCTGTCACAATCTATGATCACGGGTTGGGAACATCGACATGACCTTAAGGTTATGTCGGTGGTTGGGAACATGAATTATTTTTGCTTCTTTGGGTGGGTGTGATCATCTCGGACGGGACGCTTCATATAATTATGATCGAACTTCACTTAAGGTAAGTTCGTTTGATCATTAAATTATATTTGCGTCCCGTCCTCAAGATCACAATGTAGATGTTTAAAAAGATTGTGACATGTATTCGAAATGAATGTACATATCCAGAAAAATAAACTTTATTGTACTTAATACAAATCGAAGTTACAACTGATTCTACTCCTAAGATGTGGCCTTATTTTGGCCCTTAATATTCAGGATACTGTGTGCAAAGCTATTCTTATCATATATGGGTCTATTATAAAATCTTGCAAAAACATTGGAGTTTTCTGACCAGCCTGCAGTTTTCCGTATAACATCCACACTCACACCTCCTCTTTTGGCGGCCGATGTAGCAGCATATCTGGTGCTGTGTGCTGCGAATACAGATGTGTCAATGCCGCTGTCTTTTAATGTCTTCTTAATCCAGCGGCTTATAGTTTGTGATGTGGCATTGTGATGCGGCTGTTTATAAGTCAACAATAATCTACAATTTTCATCACTTCTGAAGTTTGATGTTTTTTGTAAATAACAGCTCAAGGTACTTGCAACACACAGTTCCGGCATGGCTGTAAATCTTGGCAACCAAAGAAGAGGCTGGTGATTACTTTTGTTTGAAGTTTTAATCCTGTCCGGGATGAAAATTTCATATCCATCAGCGAGCTCTTTGATGTTTTCTAACCGAATTAAAGAAAAAGTTTGCACCCTGTGTGCTGTTACTAATGCTAGTAATAGTACAAGTTTGTGTGTTAATCTCTCCAATGATAAATTTTCATGGGGATAGAATTTTTTCAAGTGTTCTAAAACCACAAAAGGATCCCAAGTATAGTTATATCTTGGTTTTACTGGTCGTATATTTCGAACACCCTTCAGAAACCTTTTTATTCTGAAGTCTTTACCAATGTCAGGGGACATCAAAAAGGATAAAGAAGATCTTATAGAGTTCAGGGTTCCAAAGGACGCACCTTTCTCAAAGGTCTCGCTTAAAAATTTCAGTATTACAGATACTTCACTATTAAAAAAAAAATTATGGGTTTGTTTGCAAAATGTCCACCATAGCTTGAGAGCGGAGTTGTACTGCTTCCAGGTTGTCCTTGATATGGAAGATATCATGACAGATATCGTCGAGGGTGGTAAGCCCTTTAACTGGAAAGCCTGTTGGATACAATCCCTGCCACCAGGGTAAGATTCTGTGCTAACGGGTGTGGAGTCCTATTGACAGATAAAATAAGATCTTTATCAGGCGAAAATGTTAGCATAGGTGAAATCAAGATTTTTTTAAACAGAGGAAACCACGGCTGAGCTGTCCAATATGGCACCACAATAATCCCACATGCTTTATCTTTAATGATCTTTTGAAACACCCGGAGTAGCATGGAAAAAGGAGGGAATGCATAAAAGAAATACTCAGCCCAATCAATCGTGAAGGCATCCACCCTGAAACAATCCGGATCCTTCTGCCATGAAACAAACTTTTCGCATTTAGTGTTTAACCTAGATGCGAATAAGTCAATGTCTGGCCGACCAAAAGTTTCAACTATTTTGGAAAAAACCATCTGATTCAACTCGAATTCAGTTTCTAAAGGAAGCCTCCTAGATTCATAATCTGCATCTTGATTATCACTCGATTTTATATACGAGGCGAAGATCCATAAGTTCCTCTCTTCACACCACTGCCATATATCTCTAGCCAGGCTGTTCAACTGGGGAAATCGTATTCCCCCCATTCGGTTGATATAAGATATAGCAGTGGTGTTGTCAATTCTTAGCAAAATATTACTGTTTTTAAGGCCCCCTGCAAAACATCTGAGACCAAAGAAAGAAGCTAAGAGTTCCAGAAAATTAATATGATGTGACCTTTCTTCATCTGTCCAATGGCCAAATACCCTTTGTCCATTACAGACTATGCCCCACCCACTAAGAGAAGAATCTGAAAATATTTCTAGATGAAACTTGTTTCTGTTAATAAAATTTTCTGACTTGAGAATATGTTTCATCCACCAGTCTATGTCTACGGAAATGTTTTCTGGGATAATCATTGTTTTATTGTAACACCCTCCAACCTTTTTGAGAGCTAGGTATTTTGCTCGTTCAAATCTCTTGGTGTATAACCAAGAATATTTTATGGCAGGACAGGTTGATACAATGACCCCCACAAGATGGGCGAATTGTCTTATAGAACAAGACCTCATTATTGAAAACTTTTGTAGTAATCTGGCAATTTTCAAAGATTTCTCTCTGGGCAGGGATATAGTCATCCTTTTCGAGTTGAATGTGAAACCTAAATATTTACAAGATGTTGTGGGCCTACAGCTACTCTTGTTGTAGTTTATTACAAAACCTAATTCATTCAATAAGGATTCTGTTTCTTTCAAATTTTCCACACATGAGTCATATGAATCTCCAACTAGAAAAATGTCATCTAAATATATCGATGACAAAAAACCCCTTGCTCTTAAATGGGCCACCACTGGCCTCATGATTTTTGTAAAGACAAATGGAGATGTGGATAAACCAAATGGTAAAGAATTGTATTCATATAAACTATTATTGTAGTAGAATCGTAGATATTTTCTATGGCTATTCCTTACACTGATTAATAAATAGGCATCCTGTAGATCAATGGATGCCATAAATGATTCCCTGGAGATCAGCCTTGATGCTGTTCGCCAATCTTCTAGTTTGAAGTGACTAGTTGACAAGAAAGTATTGAAGGTTTTCAGGTTTAAAATTAACCTGAACTTACCATTTGGTTTAGGCACTAAAAATATTTTTGAGATAAACTGACCCTCACAAGGTTCACATTTAGAAATTGCACCCATGCTAAGTAATCTAGTTATTTCTTCATTCAATATTTTCATTTCAGATTTTGACCATTTTGATTCCCTTGGGGGAAAAATTTGAGTAACCTTCTTATTGAATGGTATGCTGTACCCCTCAATCCAGGATAAAATGACCGGATCCCTAGTAATCTCCTTCCAACGGGATATAGACGAAAACAGTTTTTGTGTATGACTCACATCATTTGGCTGATTCATTTGTTCCTGTTGTAATGTCTTCCTATTGATGCCTTCTGGAAAGGAATCCGATCTCGGTTCTGATAATTCTTGTATTGGGGACGATTGAACTGCCTTTGACCACCCAGGCGATGGGATGGTGGATTTCTGGACGGTCCCCTGGAGTTTAAATTCTTTGTTGGTCTTTTCTTGATAGTTTGCATTTTTTGTTTCAATTCCTGGCCAGATTTTTCTATGGCCTTGGCTGCCTTAACCCTTTCGCCCAGGTTTTCGCCAAACAACCAGCCATCATATATACCATCTGACAATGTGTTTGAGAGGTCTTTATTCAGGTTCAAGCTTACTAACGTCCTCCTGGATTCTGATTCCTGATGGTGGACGTCAGAAAGTAGTCTGGCAGCATCACTGATCACCTCAATGAGGTGGAGATTGGGGTGTTCCCCCTCTCCTTCCTGACCCAGTAAAATTGTCAATGCCTTGCCTAAAGCAGATATACTGGCACCCACTTCTGCCTGAATTTTCTCTAAACGCTCATCTCTCCTTAGTGTTGTTTCACTGACTGCTGCCTTGACCTCTAAATTCAACTTGGGTGCAGCAATAAAGGGGCAGTTTTTTATTGGTGGATATTTGTTCAATAATTGTGCTTTTGACTCATCGCCTAGGCCCTTCTTCAATATACACTCCCACCTTGTGGAAAGATCCTTATGTATGATATGTCCCTGATTGCTGGAAGATGCCATATCTTTGCCAAGTGCCCTGAGAACCTCTTCACCGAGATGTGGGGTAGCTTCTTCTGTGGCAAGAGGATCAATATCATTATACTGCTCGTCACCTAATAATTCCTGTATTTCATCCTCCAGCTGACCTTGATTGTCTGTCTGCTCGCCTGAAATAAATATCGGCTCTTTCATATTCCTCTAAACGAGGGAGTGAACACTGTAGCAATGATACACCCTGCCTATTCCAAAAATACTTGCACAAGTATCTTTCGGCCTGTTTAACTCACCTTCATCTTCAGGCAAAAAAGATCGCGAGCCCTCACCGGGTTCTAGCGATATATTTGAACGATACCGTTCAGGTCTGACCTCACCGGCCATGTTGGAGATACTCTCCCTGCGACCCCTAAGGTGCATATATTTTGCCTTATACTTCTTCAGCTTCTTGCGTAATATTTTTCTTTCATCGTCAGAACTGCTGCTACTTGACGATGGAGAAGACTCCCTATTTCTTTTTCCCATATCTAAGAAGTGGA